>CAUYQG010115405.1:0-94594 GCA_963574415.1 Tarsius wallacei | reverse complement strand
CCGGCTAATTTTTTGATTTATTGTAGAGATGAGGTCTTGCTTGCCCAGGCGGGTCTCGAACCCGCGGGCTCAGGCAATCCACTCACCTCAGCCTCCCAAAGGCGCGGGATTACAGGCTGAGCCACCGAGCCCGGCTGAGTTTTGGACTGTTTAAGTGACAATATGAGGATCGTTTTAGAATTAGTTTAGTAGCAACCCACAGACCTGGATATATACATTCATTTGTTCAACAATGATCCATTGCATGTTTACTATATTTTTTGGTGAGCAAGAAATAAGAAGAAAAGCTGATGTTCCTCACCAAGCTCACAGTTGACTACTGGAGACACCCGTCAAACAACAATCACTCAGTCATTCCTTCATTCAAAAATTAAGTGCCTACTATGTGCCAGACTCTGTGCTAAGGAAGTGGAATTTTTATGGGGCCTTTAAAAAATGGAGAGCAACAAGAAACTTGGGAGAAAATTATGTCTTGTATTTCAGTCTAACCAAGGAAGACATCACTGTTTCTTCCTCCTCCTTCTCCTCCTTCTTCTTTTTCTTTTCAGAATGATGTCCTATATTATTCCCTGAGAGGAGAGAGAAAAGTTTCCTAAAGTTCAGAGAAAAGATAATGCTTCCAAGATCACAGTCCCCAGACTTGGGAGAAAGGTTTGCACAGATGAAACGCTGGCAGTATGTTCCCCAATTTTATTAGTGAGGTAGAAAAGAATGAGGAGTTTCAAAGAGAAAAATAGTAATAATAGCAGCAGTCATAATATCTGACACATTAAGCACTTACTATGTGCCAGGCACTGATCTCGGGACTGAACATGTATAAAGAAGAGAGCCCTTTTATTTACTACTGGAGAAAGTAGCAAAGGCATCAGCCCTTTGGAAAGATAATGTCACAGTGATGTCAATGACCTTAAAAAGCATCCCTGCCATTTGTCTATGTTGTTTCTTTTCAGGAAGTCCATCCTTTGAAACTATCACAAAGGCTTCATGCACAAAGATGTGAGGTACTGGTTATAACGGCACAAAACCTGGAGGCTGGTCGGGCATGGTGGCTGAAGCCTGTAATCCCAGAATTTTGGGAGGCTGAGGCGAAAGGATTGTCTGAGCCTAAGAGTTTGAGACCAGCCTGGGCAACTCGGTGAGACCTTGTCTCCACAATATATCAAAAAATTAGCCGGGCATGGTAGTGTGTGCCTGTAGTTCCAGCTACTTGGAAGGCTGAGGCGGAAGGATTGCCTGAACCCAGCAGGTGGATGCTGGGGTGGCTGTGAGCACACCACTGCACTCCAGCCTGGGTGACAGAGTGAGACTCTGACTCAAAAAAAAAAAACCTGGAAGCAAACTAGTATCCAACAGTAGGGGTTTGCTTAAATTACTTCTGGTACATCCATGTGACAGAAGAATGAGGTGACTCTCTACTGGCTTAGAACCATTTCCAAGATTAATCATTAAGGGAATAATGCAATTTTGAAATATACATTATTATGAAGTAAATCACCATGCTGTACAATAGGTCACTAGAACTAATCCCTCCTGTCTAACTGAAACTGTACCCTTTGACTAACATCCTTTCCCCATCTACCAAGTCCCCCCTATTGCTAAAAGAGTAGATTTTAAATGTTCTCATCACAAAGAAACAATAAGAATGTGCAGTGATGGCTGTGTTAATTAGTCTGATTTGATTATCCCATGATGTATGCATGTATCATAACATCACATTGTACCCCACAAATATGCACACCTACTTGTCAATTAAAAAGAAAATAAGTTTTAAAATGCAAGGTGCAGAAGAATGTGCACTACCTTTTAAATGTTACATCATCTGCATGTATTAATTTTTCAAAAGCAATTTAAAGCAATATGTTAAACTATGGAGTATAACCCAATGACCTACATAGGAACAAGAAAGTTTGGGAAAGAATTTTGGGAAAATGTTACTGACTTTGGGGGGGTAGAAGACAACTGGGTAATTTTTTTCTATATTTCTAAATTTAGGTATATGGTAGAATGAAACACTTTTATCATGGAAAAAAAGACATTTCTTAAATAAAAGAAATCCTGGGTCCAGGCTAGGGATTTACTTAGATTTTTCTTAAACCTTAGAACACATGTAAGAAGAGACTCATGATCAAGAAAGAAACACCAAAGAATAGAAGAAAATCGTCAAGAATATGTTCAGGAAGGCATCAATCCTATAATAAGTTGCCAAAAGAAAACCCTCTCAAAATTGGGTCTTAAAGCATCATTCAGAGGTTTGTTACTGTTTTGTTTTAAGTATATTGGTTAAGACTTTTTGTTGAAATTAACTAGCATCCCCAAACAAACTGGATTAAGCAAAAGAGGAAATTTACCAGCTCAAATAATGGAAAAGCTCTGGGGAAAGACTGACCTCCGGAAGACTGGCTTTGTTCTGTGGTTAGCTCGCACCTTAACCAACTTTCTCTTGGCTCAGCCCTCTAGCTGGAGCCTGATAGGGGGCATTCTCCATGGTCGTGGCTCCGAGAAGCCCATGTTCACTTTGCTTTCTAAATAAGAAGTTCTAGAAAAGAGCCTTTGCTTCTTCCCCAGCAGATGCAGCAGTATCTACTGCACAGGATGAGTCACATGCCCATCTCTGAAATAGCCCATGGTGACAGGGGAATGCAATGCTCTGGCTTCCCGGAATGGAACAACATCATCAGAAGCATGTCGTTCCACAGGAAAAGCAGGTACTGGAAGCAAAGACTGGGCACTGGACGGTAACAGAGAAAATTGCAAAGTCATGTGTGTGCATCTCTTCAAGTTGAAATAAATAAGAGCAAAATGAAAAAAAAATACACCATTAAGAGGAATTTGAAATCTGAGATGAATGGGCAATGAGTGAGAAAATGTTGCTTTAAATGAGTTCAAATTCCCAGGCATGAGTCTCAGAATCCATGCTCATGCCCACAGAGCAACTGTCAAAGACCTGAACTGTGACAGCTATGAGAGAAACCAAAAAGCTGGAGAAAGGTCACTGGGCCCTCTGTTTTCACAAAGGGGATAAGATTGAATTGGAAGTTCTCCAAGAAAAAGACACAGGCATTGATTTCTGAGGATTTTTTTTTAACTAATTGAATTTTTAATTGAAAATGTATATACTGCATTCTTTGTGTGCAACATGATGTTTTGAAATATATATACATTGTAGAATGACTGGATTGAGCTAACTAACATGCATTACCTCACACACTTATTTTTGTGGTAGGACACTTAAAATCTACTCTCTAAAGGGATTTTCAATCGCAAAGGATAAAATACATTATTATTCACTACAGTCACCAGGTTGCACCACAGATCTCTTAAACTTATTAACTGAGAAAATTGCTGAACAATTATAAAATAGTAGATTAATGAGGGCTTAGAGAAGATTGATCAATAAAGTACCATAAACTAACCAAAACACCCTACATAGGATCACCAGATCAGAACCTCTAGAGAAGCCCAACTTAAAAATAGCACGTTATTTTCAGAAAATCACTTGAAAATTTGAAAACAAGTTCTTAGTCTCAATCTTTGGACAGATAGGAGAAACATGGGTGTGAATTGGTAGCTGATTGGGTATCCATGCCAACCAAATGTCATTATCGTCATCATCATCACCATCATCACAGGTATCTGAGAGTTTTTACCTTGTGTCAGTTACCAGGCTATGGCAACACTAACTATCTCATTTAACCCTCTAAGCCAGCAGTCCACAACCTTTTTGGCATCAAGGACCGGTTTCATGGAAGACCATTTTTGCATGGGGGCTGGGGGGTGGGAATCATCAGGTATTAAATTCTCATAAGGAGCCTACAATCTAGATCCCTTGCCAACGCAGTTCACAATAGGGTTCGGGCTCCTAAGACAACCTAATGCCCCCACTGATCTGACAACTGATGGAGCTCTGCTCACCAGCCTCTCGCCTGTGTGGCTGGGTTCCTAATAGGCCACAGACCAATACTGGTCTGCAGCCTCGGGGTTGGGGACCCCTGCTCTAAGCAATGCTAGAAAGTTGGTGTTTATTAGCCCCTTTTGGAGGTGACAACACTGAGACTCAAGAGGCAAAACAACTTGTCCCACCAGCAAATAATGGAGCTGGCATCCTGACCCAGATCTGTCCAGCTGCAAAACATTTCCTCTCATGAGTTGTTAACATTACTCTAAAGAAAATCCTGCCTTAAATGTGTGAAAATGTCCTCAGCTCACCCTTTATCTGGGACTCAGGCATTTAAAGGTGTACCAAGAAAGTCAGCACCCCCTGGAGGGCAGAAGGTTTACATCTGAAGTGTGGGAGGGGGCAAGATGCTTCCTCCCACCTGTGTCTGGCACTTTTTTCCTAGGAAACCTACTCATTTCTGTTCTTCTTTCTTCTTCTTCCTCTTCCCCCCTTATTTTTTCAATATTTTACTTCTTTATCTTATTCAGTATTTTATTTTACTTATGTGGTGTTTTAATTACCAAAGTAATGCATGCTCATTGTAAAGCTGCCAAGCAACAAGTGCATAGTAAAAAGCAAGAGCTCCAACCCCCAGAAAACTGCTGGGAACAGTCTGGCACATACCCTTCCACAACGTCTACCACGCACAAATAAGCAAATCATATTAAATACAATGTTGCATATTTATAGAGAAGTGCTGAGATGTGTGCTTGAGCACCCAGTATCCTTGCCTGGTCTCTAGAGCATGTGTGTGGTGTGATTGTGGATGCTTCCCAGACCTTGTTTACTGCTCCCTCTATCCATTCCTTGCCAGGCCACAAAGGTCTACATGCCAGGTGCCATGCTAGGTGCTCAGAATGCAACTGTGAACCAGGCCAGACACAGTGCCCTTCCTGGAAACAAAATCTGGGCTCCAAAAATGGTGGCTCTAACTCAGTTTAAGAAATGCATTTACCAAGCACCTTCTCTGTGCCAGCCCTTGCAGGGGACAAGATGTTACAGATACATCAGACACAGCACTGCTCTGAAGTGCTCATGGAACAATAGAAAAGACAGACCAGAAAATGGAATTTATTATTTGTACTTTTAATTTATTTTTATTATATTATTGTTATAACAAAATTTACTGAGCACTTCCTATGTGCCAAGCACTATACTAAGCACTGTATATGCATTAACTAGTTTAATCCTCTTAAGGACACTTTGAGGTAGGTATGAGGACTATTCCCATCTCACAGAGATAAACACTGAGGTTCAGACAGGACAAGTGTCTTGCTCGAGGTCTCACAGCTGGTGAATTACTGGGCTTTGACTCAGGCCCAGCTCTGTCTCCAAGACTGCTCTTCTTTTAACCACCATGCTATTCTATTCTGCAGCATTCTCTTTTGCTCCCTCATCAGCAGATTTCTACAGACCCCACATGACTCAGATCTGCCCCAATTTATTTGTATCTGAGTCTTCATGCTTTAGGGAAAAGCCTCACTTGAACTATATTGATAGCTACAATGACTGAAAATTGTGTCACGGATAACACAGAGTCTCTGTTCCCAGGTCACCTAGAGAGTCTGAAATAGGTCTGTTCACGGTCCTGTGTTCTGCATTCCACTTGGAAGGTCAACATTCAGGGTCACATTCCTTCTGAGCCTTAAAAACAGGCGTCATCCAATAAACGAGAGGGTGCAAGCCCTCCATGGGAGTTGGATTAATAACCTGTAAGCTTCTGTGTGATTTTTAGAGTTCAGCAAGGCACAAAAACTTGATAAGGATTCTGGTCATAAGAAGCCTTGATCATTTAATGACAAAGACAAACTGGTCAACATTGCATTATCAAGGTATTTTTAGATGCAACCAAGTCATACTTTTATCCATGATCATATCCTCATCACCTCCCTGCTCCTGCCCTGCAGCAATCACTGTCTCCCAGTCCTAGGATGCAAATGCTCTGCAGATAACTGTGAGATTCCCCAGACACCCTTCCCTTGACTGCAGATGCATTGTTATCTGTCTCCATATAAAGTTCTTTCTGCTGCCTGAGCTGAGGTCAGCTTGTTCTATCAGGATCTCTTCTTCCATTGTGTGATTCCTTCCCCAAGTTCCTGTGCTTTGATCAGACCCTTCAATGCATTTCAGCAACATGGTGCTGAGCTTGTACTCTGGGCTGGGCACTAGGCTAGGCAGGGGATAGCAAGATGAGTGAGATTCAGGCCTTATGAGATACAGGGCACTCACAGTCAGAAAGAAAAAGCAGATGACTTACAGTAAAATGAAAATAATAATGTACTTCCCATATATAAGGAAAAATAAGATACAGAGGAAGAAGTTATTTCTTCTCTCTGGAGAGGGTAGGAAACAACAAATGGGCATTTCCACAAGGGAGGGTTTTAAAGGGTGAATAGGCGTTTTCCAAGGAGAAAGAGAGGAAAGGCTACTTCTGGAAAACAAAGGCAGAAAATTCTGAACTGTGTGATGAGAGGTGGGAAGAAGAGAGGGCTACACATAATTCAGTAAAGCTATCATATTAAACATGGGGAAAAGGGTGGTAGAAAATGAGCATGAGAAATTGTCATGGTTCCCTGAGCACTTTATCTGCTTATTAGTATAAGTTTTTTTAGGTTTTGAAATAACTTTATCTGACAACATAAAAGTTGTAAGATTGGTATAAAGAACTCTCATATACACACCCTTTGCACCTAGTCTTCCCAGAATACTATTTTTTACCACACTTGTTTTATCATCTTTTCCCAATATTTATATCCTGAATTTGGACTTTGTTTTTAATCATTTGAGAGTGAGTTGGGGTCATGATATTCCTTTGTCCCTAAACAGTTCAGTGTGTATTTCCTAAGACTAAAGTCATTTTCCTAGGTCACTGCTATAGAAAGTCAGGCAATTTACATTGACTTAAATCTATTTTCTAATCCCCAAGACTTATTCACATTTTGCCAATTCTTCCAATAATTTCCTTTATAGCCAAAAAAAAAAAAAAGTTGACCACCCTATATATAATTGGAACCCTACCCTTCCCAGCATGCCCTGGCTCTGATCTATATAGACATATAGATATAGATATAGATATATAGGTATATAGATATTCTAACATACAACATTTTTTCTATTTTTAAAGTACCTCTCCCATCCCATTATCTCACTAGCATGTAAATCTTATGAGGTCTTGGGCAATTTCAGAAAAACCTATACTGAAATAATGGAAATTAAGAATTTCATTCTGGAAATTAACAACATACTAACAAGCATAGGAAGCAGGATCAACCAGGCAGAGGAAATAATCTCAGAGCTTGAAGACCAAAATATAGAATTAATCCAATCTGTCAAAAACATAGAAAAAAATGCTCAAAAAAAGGAACAAAATCTCTGAGAGATGTGAAACCATGTTGAGAAGTCAAATCTATGCCTGATTAGTATCTCTGAAGCAGAAAGGGAAACTGAGAACATCACATTCTGATAACTGAGAACAAGCATTCCATGAGGTCATCCAAGAAAACTTCCCACATCTTGCTAGAGAGGCGATCATTCAAGCACAAGAGATTCAAAGAACCCTCTCAAGGTATCACATTAGACACCATCCCCAAGACACATAGTAATCCACCTCCACAAAGTATGCATGAAAGAAGAAATCCTAAAGGCAGCAAGAGAGAAAAGTCAGACTACCTACCAGACTTATCGCAGAAACACTGCAAACCAGAAAAGACTGGCATCCAGTTTTTATCATTAAAAATAAGCAATTCCAGCCAAGAATTTCCTAACATGCCAAGCTAAGCTTCATCGGCAATGGAGAATTAAAATTCTTCCCAGACATCCAATCCCTAAGAAAATATGCTGACTCCAGACCAGCCCTTCAGGAGACACATAAGAAGATACTATGCCCAGAAGAAAAAGAAGAAAAAAGAACAGTCATACCCACCACAAAAGTACAGGCAAGTACAGAGTTAACCAAGTATAAAGGGCACTCACAAAACTGAAAATACACACATATATGGCCAGGCTTGGTGGCTTAGCCTGTAATTCCAGCACGTTAGGAGGCTAAGGCAAGTGGATTGCCTGATCCCATGGGTTTGAGACCCATCTGGGCAGCTTGGCAAGACTTCATCTCTTCAATAAATCAAAAATTAGCTGGGCACGGTAGCACACACCTGTAGTTCTGACTATTTGGAAGGCTGAGGCAGAAGGATCACCAGAGCCCAACAGATCGAGGCTGTGGTGGCCGGGAGCATGCCACTGCACTCCAGTCTGGGCGACAGAGTGAGACTCCAACTCAAAAAAAAAAAAAAGAAAATACACACATATATAAATACAAAAGTAAATGGGAAACAAAGAAATTCCCTAAGAACTCTATGGCAGGGATAAACACTCACATTTCAGAAATCACTTGGAATGTGAATGGACTAATTTTGACACTGAAGAGACACAGAGTGGTGAACTGAATAAAGAAGCATGATCCAACAGTCTGCTACATTCAAGAAACTCATCTCACTGCAAAGGACATCCACAAGCTCAAAGCTGGGGGTGGGAAAAAGTCTTTCAGGCAAATGGAAAACAAAAGAGAGCAGGTGTAGCTATTCTGATATCAGACAAAGCAGACTTCAAACCATTAACAGTTAAAAAGGACACTGCATAATGATAAAAGGCTCAATCCACCAGCAACAAAAAAAAATTCATCTTAAACACAGGAGCACCAGGTTTTATAAAACAACTACTAAGTCAACCAAGAGAGGACATTGACTCTCAACAATCATACTTGGAGAACTAAGTACCCCACTAACAGCTTTAGATAGTTCACTGAGGGATGAAGAAGGAGAAGGAGAAGAAGAAGGAGGAGGAGGAGGAGAAGGAGGAGGAGGAGAACAAGAACAACAAGAAGAATAAGAACAAGAAGAACAAGAAGAAGAACCACCTTAACTCAACACTCAATCAATGTATTTAATAGACATCTACAGAACACTCCACTCATTACCTACAGTGTATACATTCTACTCATCATCAAGTGGAAAATATTCCAAGATTGATCACATTCTTGGACACAAATCAAGCATAGACAAATTCCAGAAGATGAACTTTGCAGCAACCTGGATGGACGTAGAGTCTATAATCCTCAGTGATCTATCACAGAAACAAAGAACTGAGTACCACATGTTCTCACTCATAAGCAGATCCTGAACAATTATCATAATACTATAAGAAAGGGATTGGCAGTAGTGGGAAACTGCCAAGGGAGGGGGCACATTTCATCAACAAAGGGACCTGATCTCAAATTGGGTGAAGTGGCGACCAAGGGGAGACCCAAACTTTACCTGTAGAATATATACCTAACCCTGAATTGCACCCCACATCTTGAAAAATTTAAAAAATAATAATACCATGCATCTTCTCAGATCACAGTGGAATAAAAATAAATATAGCCACAAACAAGATTTTCCCAAAACACACAAAGACATGGACAATAAACAACATGCTGCTGGATGACTTCTGGGTCAACATAAAAATCAAAACAAAAATAAAAAGATTCCTAAAAACAAATGAAAACAAAGACAAATGTTATCAAAATCACTGGAATGCCATGAAAGCAATATTAAGAGGAAAATTCATAAAAATACACACACACAGCAAGAAGACAGCAAGAACACAAGTAAACAGCCTAACATCACACCTAAAGGAGCTGGAAAGGCAAAATTATCTAAATCCTAACTTGAGCAGAAGAATCCAGGTAACCAAGATAAAATCAAAATTGCAGGATATAGAAGACAAAAATATCACAGAAAGGATCAACAAGACAAAAAGCTGGTTCTTTTAAAAAAAAAAATAGATAAGATTGACAGACCCTGACAAAGTTGACCAAAAAAAAAGAGAGAGAGCAAGAGAAAGTCCAAATAAGCACAATTTCTAAGCAAAAGACAAAGTCACAACTGACCCTGAAGAAATTCAAAAGGTTGTCAGAGATTACTATGAACATCTGAATGCAAATAAAGTAGAAAACTTACAGGAAATGGAGGAGTTTATGACATCACACAATCTCCCAAGATTGAAAGAAGAATTTGAAATTTTAAACAAACCAATAACAATCCAGGAAATCCACTCAGTCATAAGAAATTGTCCTGCCCAAAAAGCCCCAGACCAGATGGCTTCCCTGCTGAATTCTACAAGACACAAAGAAGGAACTGATATCAATCTAATTGAAAGTATTCCAGGCAATCAAGAATGATGGAATTCTCCCCCATTTTATGAAGCTCACATCATACTAATACCCAAACCTGGCAAAGACCCAACAAGAAAAGGGAATTACAGACCAATCTCCTTGGTGAAGAGAGACACAAAAATTCTCAACAAGAGTCTAGCAAATCAGATTCAACAACATAACTCAAGGATCATTCACCATGACCAGGTGGGCTTCATTCCTGGGATGCAGGGCTGGTTCAACATTCACAAAACTATAAATGTAATTCAACACATTAACAGATGTAAAACCAAGAACCACATGATTAGACACAGAAAAAACCTTCAACACAATCCAGCATCCCCTCGTGATAAAAACTCTTGAGGGCCTAGGCATAGATGGAACATTCCTCAAAACAGTAAGAGCCATCAATGATAAACCTACAGTCAACATTTGCTCAATGGGCAGAAATTAGAAGCATTTTCCCTAATAATGGAAGCAAGAAAGAATGCCTACTCTCACCTCTCCTGTTCAATATAGTGCTAAGTCCTAGCCAGAGCAATCAGGCAAGAGAAGGAAAATGAAGGTATCCAAAGAGGAAAAGAGAAAGTTAAGCTGTTCCTTTTTGTGGATGATGTAATCCTGTATCTTGAAAACCTTAGAGAATCTGTCAAAAACCTCCTCACACTGATAAAAATGTTGGTAAAGTCTCAGGTTACAAAACCAACATACAAAATACAGTTGTATTTCTATACACCAGCAACTAACAGGCAGAGAACCAAATAAAAAGCACAATTCCATTCACAATAGCCACAAAAATAATGAAATATCTTGACAACCACCTAACCAGAGAAGTAAAAGATCTTTACAACAAGAGCTGCAAAACGCTGCTCAAAGAAATCAAAGATGACACAAACAAATTGAAAAACATCCCATGTTCATGGATTGGAAGAATCAATATTGTCAAGATGCCCATCCTACCCAAGGCAATCTACAGATTCAATCTAATACCCATCAAATTACCAACATCAATCTTCTCAGACCCGGAAATGACAATACAGAAATTCATATGGAAAAAAAAGAACATGAATAGCCAAAACAATCCTCAGCAAAAAGAATAAAATGCGAGGCATCATACTTCCAGACATTAAATTTATTACAAGGCTCCAGTAACCAAAACAACCTGCTATTGGTAAAAGAATTGACACATAGACCAATGGAACAGAACAGAGTTTCCAGAAACAAAAACACAAACTGTCAACCAACTTATCTTCAACAAAGCCACCAATAACAACCACTGGGGAAAGGAGACCATATTTAGCAAATGGTGCTGGGAAAACTGGCTGACAGAAGAATGAAACTGGATCCCTACCTAGCATACATAAAAATCAACTCAAAATGGATCAAAGACCTAAACATAAAATCTCAAACTATAAGAATCCTGGAAGAAAACATAGGAAACACCCTTATGCACATTGGAGTAGGCAACGAATTATTGACTAAGTCTCCAAAAGTGAATGCCATAAAAGATATGATAGACAAGTAAGACCTCATTAAATTTCAAGGTCTTGAACAGCAAAATAAACCATCTAGAGAATAAAGAGACAACCCACAGAATGGGAAAAAATGTTTGCAAATTAAACATCTGTCAAAGACCTAACATCTAGGACCTACAAGAAAAGCAAACAAAGTGAAAGGAAAAAACAATTCCATTAAAAAGTGGACGAAGAACATGAACAGACACTTCTCAAAAGATGACATACAAGCAGCCAACAGTCACATGAAAAAATGCTCAGCCTCACTAATCATCAGAGAAATGCAAATCAAAACTGCAATGAGATACCACGCAACTCCAGTAAAGATGGCTAACATTAATGAGTCAAAAAATAGATGCTGGCATGGGTGCAGAGAAAAGGGAAAGCTTCTACACTGTTAGTGGAAGTGCAAGCCTGTTCAATCTCTATGGAAAAAGAACTAAAAATTGACCTTCCATAAGATCCAGCAATCCCTCTTCTGGGAATATACCTGGAGGAGCATAAATCATTCTACAAAAATGACACCTGCACATGCATGCTTATTGCTGCACTATTCACAATAGCAAAAACATGAAATCAACCCTACTGCCCATTGAAAGTGAACTGAATAAAGGAAATGTGGTGCATATACATGATGGAGTACCATGCAGTCATAAAGAAGAACAAAATTATGGACTGTGCAGCAAATTGGAAGGAGTTGGAGACCATCATACTCAGTGAACTATTACAAAAACAAGGAACTGAATACCACATGGACTCATTCATAAGTGAGCCCTGAACATTCATCGCATTAACAGAAAGGAGGAATCGGCAATCACTGGGCACTGCTAGGGGAGGGAAGGAGGGAGGAGATTGGGGGACAACACAAAGGGTACCTGGTCCTAAACCAGGGGAAGTGAGGGCCAGCTGGAGATCCAAACTTCACCTGTACACAGCCTGCTTGTATAGCTAATCCTGACTTGTACCCACATCTGTATAATAAAATAAAATTTTAAAAATGAAAATACAAAAATAAATATTTTCTTCAGGGTTCTTGGGTTCTTGGGACTGACTATTTATGATAATTTACAAACATGTATTTGTTTATAAAATACAACAATGAATAGGATAGTTTGGTTTTAATCAATGGAAATGTTTTTCTGCACTCAATTTTAGGAAAAAGTATAATGATAAAACACATATATCCTGAGTTCTGAATAGGTGTAGGCCTTCAGACTATACACTTTTATTTTCAGAATGGTAAATTTTAGGCATCTAGATACTTCTGAAACAATCAAAAGTTATATTTTTTGTGTCTCCTCAGGGAGGGATGGGCACTAACATTCTTGTTTTAAAGGAATGTTATAAAATATGAAAAGAAACAAACTTGACATTTTGGTTAACACTGACCTATGGATAAAGCTCAAGTTGGGAAAGCTTGTCTTTCCTCAACCATTTTATCTATCTATTTTTTTTATTTTAAATTTTATTTTATTATAGAGATACAGGGTACAAGTGAGGATTAACTACATAAGTAGGCTGCATGCAGGTGAAGTTTAGACCTCCAACTGGCCCTCACTTCCCCTGGTTTAGGACCAGGTACCCTTTGTGTGGTCATTGTGTCCTCCACCCTCCTTCCTCCCTCCCTCCCCTAGCAGACCAGTGACTGCCTATCCCTCCCTTGTGCTAATGTGATGAATGTCTGTGGCTCACTTATGCATGAGACCATGCGGTGTTCCATTTTTTCTGTAATAGTTCACTGAGTATGATGGTCTCCAACTCCGTCTAACGTGCTGCACAGTCCATGATTTTGTTGTTCTTTATAACTCCATAATACTCCAGCACGTATATATACCACGTTTTCTTTATCTGGTCTACTTTCGATGGGCAGTAGGATTGATTTCATGTTTTTGCTATTGTGAATAGTGCAGTAATAAACATGGATGTGCAGGTATCTTTTTTGCCAGATGCTGCATGTCCCTCCCCGCCAACAATGTCCAGCAACTGCCGATCCCTCCCTTGTGCTAATGTGATGAATGTTCAGGTCCCACTTACGAGTGACAACATTCGGTGTTCAGTTCTTTGTTTGTGTGATAGATCAGTCTCCATCAGTAAGTATGATAGTCTCCAATGTCATCCAATTTGCTGCGAATTCCACGATTTTGTTCTTCTTTATGGCTGCATAATACTTCATTGCGTATATGGACCACATTTTCTTTATCCAGTCCACTTTTAATGGGCAGGAGGGTTGGTTCCGTGTTTTTACTGTTGTTAGTAGTGCAGCTATAAACATGCATGTGTAGGTGTCTTTTTTGTAGAATGATTTCTGTCCCTCCGGGTATATTCCCAGGAGAGGGATTGCTGGATCTTAGGGAAGGACAATTTTTAGTACTTTTAGGAATTGCCAAACTGCTTTCCATAGATGTTGAACTAGCCTGCACCCCCACCAACAGTGTAGAAGCATTCCCTTTCCTCCACACCTTTGCCAGCATCTGTTGTTTTTTTATTTATTGATGAGGGCCATTCTTACTGGAGTTAGGTGGCATCTTGTTGTGTTTTTGATTTGCATTTCTCTTATTATTAGTGAGTCTGTGTGTTTTTTCATGTATCTGTTGGCTGCTTGTATAACTTCTTTTGATAAGTATTTATTCATGCCCTTTGCCCATTTTTAATAGTCTTGTTTGGTTTCTTTTCTTTTCTTTTTTCCCCCTTCAGCTTATTTCTTGTAGATCTTGAGTGTTAGGCCATTGTCAAATACATAATTAACAAATAGTTTTTTTCCATTCCGTGGGTTGTCTCATTATTCTCTTGATGGTTTCTTTTGTTGTTCAAAAACCCTTCAGTCTGACGAGGTCCTACTTCTCCATCTTACATTTTATGGCATTTGCTTTTGGGGATTTGATCACAAATTGGTTGCCTACTCCAATGTACAAAAGAGTGTTTCCTATAATTTCTTCTAGGAGTCTTATAGCTTGAGGTTTTATGTTTAAGTCTTTGATCCATTTAGAGTTGATTTTTGTATATGGGGATATGTAGGGGTCCTGTTTTATTCTTCTGTATGTGGTCAGCCAGTTCTCCCAGTACCATTTGCTAAATATGATCTCATTTTCCCAGTGGTTGTTATTGGTGGCTTTGCCAAAGATAAGTTGGTTGAGAGATCAAGTTTTTGCTTCCATAATCTCTGTTCTGTTCTAATGGTCTATATGTCTATTCTTATACCAATATCAGGCTGTCTTGGTTACTGTAGCATTGTAGTAAAACTTAAAGCCTGGAAATGTGAGACCTCCCACTTTGTTCCTTTTGCTGAGGACTGTTTTGGCTATTCATGCTCCTTTTTTCCATATGAATTTCTGTATTGTCATTTCCAGGTCTGAGAAAATTGATGTTGGTAATTAGATGGGTGTTGCATTGAATCTGTAGATTGCCTTGGGTAGGATGAACATCTTGACAATATTGATTCTTCCAATCCATGAGCATGGAATGTATTTCCACTTGTTTGCATCATCCTTGATTTCTTTGAGTAGAATTCTGTAGTCCTCATTGTAAATGTCTTTCACTTCTCTGGTTAGGTGGATGCCAAGATATTTCACTATTTTTTGTGGCTATTGTGAATGGTATTGTGCTTTTCATTTGATTCTCTGCCTGTTAGTTGATTGGTATATAAAAATGCAACTGTCTCTTGCATGATGATTTTGTACCCAGAAACTTTACCAAAGTCATTTATCAGTGCAAGGAGGTTTTTGATGGTCTCTTTTGGGTTTTCAAGATAGAGGATCATGTCATCCTCAAAGAGGGTAGCTTAACTTCCTCTTTTCCTATTTGGATATCCCCAATTTCCTTCTCTTGCCTGATTGCTCTGGCTAGGACTTCTAATACTATGTTGAACAGAAAAGGTAAGAGGGGGCATCCTTGTCTAGTTCCCATTCTCAGAGAAGTGCTTCCAATTTGAGCAAAATGTTGGCTCTAGGTTTATCATTGATGTCTTACTGTTTTGAGGAAAGTTACCTTTATGCCTAGGAGCTCAATAATTTGTATTAAGAAGAGATTCTGGAGTATGTTGAATTATTTGTGCATCTAATGATATAATCATGTGATCCTTGGTTTTATATCTGTTGATGTGCTGAATTATGTCTATGGTTTTGCGAGTGTTGAACCAGGCCCATATCCTAGGAACAAAGCCAACTTGGTTATGGTTGATGATACTTGAGATGTGTTATTAGTCCAATTTGCTAGAATCCTGTTTGGGATTTTGCATCTGTGTTCATCAAGGATATTGGTCTATAATTCTCTTTCCTTGTTGGGTCTTTGTCAGTTTGGGGTGTCAGTATGATAATGGTCCATAAAACGAATTGGGGAACATCCCATCTTTCTCACTTGCCTGGAAAACTTTCAGTAAGATTTGTATCAGGAGATTGGAGAAGATGATGGTTAAGCCAGCCAGACTGTGAGAGTCCCCTGTGTGAATAAGTGGGTGTATAGACAAAATGTGCATGCATGTCTGGGTGTAAGTGTGTGTGTGAGTGAATGACTGAGTGGGTACTTGGGAGCAAGTGACTAGGGCTCTCCTGGTGAAGTGGATGGCGTTGCAATTGTTCTGCTTATACCCTAGCACTTCCTGGGGCACAGAAACTGAGTGCCATTTTCTAATTGCCAGCATCTGGCCTGGTGTTGTGGTGTTGGGGCAGAGTCTAGCATTGGCAACAAAACTTTTCCCAGGAAGAAGCTGCCAGGAGTAACTGCCAATGCTAGACTCGGCCCCACCACCACAACACCAGGCCAGATGCTGGCAATAAAGGCCACAGTGGGATCACAGCAAGGGATCCAGAGACAGAGTCCCACCAGAGGAGACAAAACAGGCACCCTGCCACTCTCTTGAAAACATGGCAGGGAAGTGCTCCGACGTGCTCGCCATAGAGCAACAGACCCACTCCCTGTAACCAGTGGGTTAACTACTCTGGGATTGATTTTGACCAGAGGGAATATTCCAAAACCACAAATTTTGGAGGGACAGCATGAGTTCAGATTCTCAGGCACCTCATCCCCTACTCTGTCTCAGCTGCAGAACAAAGAGTATAACCAGAAAAGGATGAGGAAGACCCCCTAAGAGATCAGCACCATTTTGAAATAGAACAAATTTGAAGACCCTGATCGGAAAAGAATAAAGGGCTGAGCAAACAACAGAAGTGAAAGCCCCTCCCACTACCACTGAATAATGAAATTACAGAGAAAAGAAAGATCTGTCACAAATGAGGAAAAATCAATGAAAGAACACAGGTAATTCCTAGTGTGCCAAGGAGACAATGCCCAAAAAAATCAAACCTCAGAGCCCAAACAATGGAAATCACCAATGATTGACCCCAGAATACAACAGGGATGGAAAGAGTGAATGAGACTCAAGAAAGACAAGATAAAACACTGAAAGAACTTGTAACAGAAATTTTGGCCATTTAAACCTTCATTCAGGAAATAAATAACAAGCTGACAAGCATGGAAAGCGGAATTAACCAAGTAGAAGAAAGAATCTCAGAACTTGGAGACCAAAACATGAAATTTACCCAATTTGTTAAAACATAGAAAACTCAGAAAGCAAGAACAAAGCCTCCAAGATGTGTACAGTTATATCAAGAGACCAAACCTACACCTGATCAATATCCTAGAAGCAGAAAGGGAAAGGGAGAACATCTTGGAACAAGTATTCCAGGAGGTTATCCAAGAAAACTTTCCCCATCCCACCAGAGATGAGATCATCCAAACACAAGAGATTCAACGAACCCCTACAAGACATCAAGTGAGAAGACCAGCCGGGCTCGGTGGCTCAGCCTGTAATCCTGCGCTTTGGGAAGCTGAGGTGAGTGGATTGCCTGAGCCCACAGGTTCAGGACCCACCTGGGAAACTTGGCGAGACCTCATCTCTACAATAAATCAAAAATTAGTCAGGCGTGGTAGTGCGTGCCTATAGTTCCAGCTACTTGGAAGGCTGAGGCGGAAGGATCACCGGAGCCCAGCAGGTCGAGGCTGCTGTGGCCAGGAGCGGCCACTGCACTCCAGTCTGGGTGACAGAGTGAGACTCCAACTCAAAAAAAAAAAAATGAGACAACCAACCCCTAGACACATAGCAGTTTGCCTACACAAAGTAGATATAAAAGAAAAAATCCTAAAGGCAGAGAAAGAGAAAGGTCAGAATACCTACTTGGGAAGACCAATAAGAAGAGCAGCAGGCTGGGCTTGGTGGCTTAGCCTGTAATCCCAGCACTTTGGGAGACAAAGGAGAGTGGATTGCCTGAGCCCACAGGTTTGAGACTAGTCCAGGCAACTTGGCAAGACCTCATCTCTACAACAAATAAAAAATTAGCCAGGTATGTTAGCACATACCTATAGTTCCAGCTACTTAGAAGGCTGAAATGGAAGGATCACCAGAGCCCAGCAGGTCGATGCTGAGGTGGCCGTGAGTGTTCCACTGCACTCCAGCCTGGGTGACAGAGTGGGACTCCAACTCAAAAAAAGAAAGAAAAAAAGAATAGCAGCAGCCTTATTGGCAGAAACGCTACAAGCTAGAAGGAACTGAAATCCAATTTTCAAAGTTCTCAAAGATAAACAATTTCAACCAAGAATTTCCTACCCAGTCAAGCTCAGCTTCATTAGCAATGCAGAATTATAATCTTTCCCAGCCATCCAATCCCTAAGAGATTATGCTGCTTTCTGACCAGCTCCACAGAAGATGTTCAAGAAGGTATTAAGCACAGAAGAGAAAACAAAGAACAATCATGCACTTCACAAAAGTACAGGAGAACACAAAGCCAACAGAGCAAACAACACACATGCAAAATTGAAAACACACACAGATATCACTGAAAAAGTTAAAATAAAACACAACAGCCTTATAAGAGCCTCATGACAGGGATAAACTCTCACACTTTAACAATCAGTGTGAATGTCAATGGACTAAATGCACCACTGAAAAGACATAGAATGACAAATTGAATTCTAAAAAAAAAAGCACAACTCAACAATATGCTGCCTTCAGGAAATACATCTCACTACAAAGGACATCCATAGACTTAAAGTAGGAGGAAGGAAAATAAACTTTCAAGTGAACAGAACAAAAACAGCAGGAGTCACAATTTTAAAATCAGACAAAACAATTTCCAAGCTATCAAAAATTTAAAAAGATACAGAAAGATACTACATAATAATAAAAGTTTCAATCAATTGACAAGAAATATTCATCCTAAACATACATGCACCCAACACAGGAGCACCAGGCTTTATAAAGAATCTACTAAGTAAACTAAAAAATATATATATATTGACTCTAACACTATCATAACTGGGGACTTAAATACCACACTAACAACCCTAGATAGGAAAAAAATCAACAAGGATATCCAGAATCTCAAGTTGACGCTTGGCCAAATGAACTGAATAGATACCTACAGAACACTCCACACAACAACCACAGAATATACATTCTACTCATCACCAAGATTGACCAAATCCTTGGCCATAAATCAAGCATAAACAAATCTCATAAGATCAAAATACTGCCATGCACCTTCTCAGACTACAGTGGAATAAAATTGAATATCGCCACCAACAAGATCCCCCAAAACACATAAGCACATGGACACTGAACAGCCTGATGCTGAACAACTCCTGGATCAACACAGAATCAAAACAAAAATTTAAAGATTCTTAGAAACAAATGAAAACAATAACACATCTTACCAAAACCTCTGGGATGTCATAAAAACAGCACTAAGAGGGAAATCTATAGTTCTATGCACACACATCAAAAAAATAGAAAGCTCACAAGTTAACAGCCTAGCAAACCACCTAAGGGAGGTGAAAAGGCAAGACCACCAAAACCCTAACTTCAGCAGAAGAATCCAGATCACCAAAGTAAAAGCCTAAATACAGAACATAGAAGACAAAAGTATTATAGAAAAAAATCAAAAAAACAAAAAGCTAGTTCTTTGAAAGGATAAACAAGATTGATGAACCCCTAGGCAGACTGACCAAGAAAAAGAGGGGAAAAGCCCATATCAAGTCACAAATGACCCTGAAGAAATACAAAAGATTATCAGAGATTATTATGCATGCTTGTATGGAAACAAATCCAATAACCTAAATGAAATGGAGGGCTTTCTGACATCACACAACCTCCCAATGTTGAAATAAGAAGAAATTGAGACCCTAAATAGACCACTACCAACCTGGGAAACTGACTCAATCATAAGAAAACCACCTATAAAAAAAGCCATGGACCAGATGGCTTTCCAGCAGGATTCTACAAAATGTACAAGGAGGAGCTGACACTAATTCTATTGAAAGTATTCCAGGCAATCGAGAAAGACAAAACTCTCCCCAAGTCATTTTATGAGGCTGATATCACACTGATCCCCAAACTGGGCAATGGCCCAACAAAGAAGGAGAACTACAGGCCAATATCCCTGATTAACGTAGATGCAATAAGTCTCTACAAGATTCTAATAAATGAGGTCCAACAACACCAGGATGCAGGGCTGGTTCAACATTCACAAGACCATAAATGTAATTCAGTACATCAACAGATGTAAAAAAAAAAAAAAAAAAAAAAAAACCACAGGATTATATCATTAGATGCAGAAAAAGCTTTCAACAAAATCCAGCCTTCCTTCTTGATAAAAACAGTCGAACACCTAGGCATAGAGGGAGCATATCTCAAAATAGTAAGAGCCACCTACGATAAGCCTATAACCAACATATTGCCAAACAGAAGTTTGAAGCATTTCCCCCAGAAAACCAGAACAAGACAAGGCTGCCCACTCTCACTCCTCCTGTTCAACACAGTGTTGGAAGTCCAAGCTAGAGAAAACAGACAAGAGAAGGAAATCAGGGGTATCCAAATAGGAAAAGAGGAAATTAAGTTATCACTCTTTGCTGATGATATAATCCTAGATCTTGAAACCCCAAGAGAATCTGTCAGAAACCTCCTTGCACTGATAAAAGACTTTGGCAAAGTCTCAGGGTACAAAATCAACATTCAAAAGACAATTGCATTCTTATACACCAACAACAAACAGGCAGAGAACCAAACAAAAAAGAACTATCCCATTCACAATAGCCACACACACACACACAGAGAGAGAGAGAGAGAGAGAGAGAAATACCTTGGCATCCTCCTAACCAGAAGTGAAAGAACTTTACAATTAAAACTACAAAACACTGCCCGAAGAAATCAAAGAAGATACAAACAATGGAAAAATATTCCATGCTCATGGATTGGAAGAATCAACATTGTTAAGATGTCCATCCTACCCAAGGCAATCTACGGATTCCACACAATACTCAATAAATTGCCAGCATCATTCTTCTCAGACCTGGAAACAATACAGAAATTCATATGGAAACATAAATGACTACGAATTGTCAAAACAATCCTCAGCAAAAGAAACAAAGAAGGAAGTATCACACTCCCAGACTTCAAACTTTATTGTAAGACTACAATAATCAAAACATACTAATATTGGTACAAAAACAGGCATATAGACCAATGGAACAGGGTAGAGATTCCAGAAGCAAAACCTCAATTTCTCAACCAACTCATCTTCGACAAAGCCTCCACCAACAACCACTGGAAAGAAGAGAACCTATTCAGTATATGGTGCTGGAAAAACTAGCTGGTCACATACAGAAGAATAAAACAAGACCCCTACCTATCACCATACACAAAAATCAACTCTAAATGGATCAAAGACCTAAACATAAAATCTCAAACTATAAGAATCTCAAAAAACACAGGAGACAACCTTACAGAAACTGGAATAGGCAACCAATTCCTGATCAAAACCCCAAAAGCCCATGGGGTTTCGTGGGTGAAAGCCAAAGGTAAGGCTGTATTATATGCATACTCAGGGGTGTCCCTGGGAAACAATGGTGCAGGGAAATTCTTTTGATGGGCAGAACTTTGGGTGGTGGATCTCGTTCATTTATGTGAAAGAGAAGCAGCCTGAGGTTGGAGTATTTATGGACCCAGGGGCTGTGACAAATGGTTTGGCAGGTTGGTCAAGGCCTGGAAAGAGAAAGACTGAGAGACTGAAGACAGAGAGATCTAGAAAGAGGCATGTGGATTGGACTGCAGGGGGCATGAGACATGAAGATCTTTGTTGCATGTGTTATTGCTCCTTGAGGGCAACCTCCACTCTAGAGGCACTAAACATCCCAGTAGAGGGAATGAATTAGTCAATTGGTATCATTCAGCTTCAGTTGTTGGCTACCCCAGTGCTGGGACAATGGGCACACGAATGGATTAGCCAGTTGGAAAGGAAAGGATGGGGCCTGTGTGTGAGCTCAACATCAAGGGCTCTCACTCACCAAAGCTGACCTAGTTCTTGCTGCTGCTGCTACTGTTGAATGTCCAAACTACCAACCACAGTGACCTATGTGGCACTTCCTGATGTGGTGTAATCCTTCAAGGAGATTGTGATGGATTGAATAGTGTCCTCCACGAATCCATGCCAGCCTGGAACCTCAGAATGTGACCTTATTCGAAAATAGGATGTTTGTAGATTTAGTTAGTTAAGGATCTTGAAATAAAACCATCCTGGATATAGTCTGGGACCTAAATCTAATGACTGTCATGCTTATAAGAAGAAGAAAGGACACAGAGAAACACATTCAGAGGATAAGTTCATGCAAAGACAGGGGTAGAGACTTGATGTATGCTACCATAAGCCTAGGAACACCAGGAGCCAGGGGGATCTAGAAGAAACAAGGAAGGATTCTCTCCTAGAGCCTTTGGAGAAAACATAGCCCCACTGACACCTTGATTGACTTCTGGCCTCCAGAACTGTGAGAGAATTCCTGCTATTTTAAGCCAGTCAGTTTGCAATAATTTGTTATGGCAGCTCAAGGAAACTATTACAGAGACCAGCCAGCCTTTTGGCTACATTAAAACTGAGATCAATACATGTTCTGAATATAGGTTTGCTTTTTCTGCCCTTAGGGTTTCAGTCAACTCTACTACTTGAGATCATGCAATGTCTGATCCATTCAGATAGGATTCTTCATGATATCGTATTAGACCAGGAGTTCATTGACAACAATGTATTAGTAATAAGGGACATGTGGGACCTCATCAAACTGAAAAGTTTCTGCAAAGCAAAAGGAACCATCAAGAGAGTGGGGAGACATCCCACAAAATGGGAAGAAATATTTGCCAACTGTATATCTGACAAAGGCCTAACATCCAGGATCTACAAGCAACTCAAACATGCTGAAAGGAAAAAAAGCAAACAACCCTATTAAAAAGCGGGCAAAAGATATGAATAGACACTTCTCAAAAGAAAATATACAAACAGCCAACAGATACATGAAAAAATGCTCAGCCTTACTAATCATCAAAGAAATGCAAATCAAAACCTCACTGAGATACCACCTCTAACTCCGTTCAGGAGGGCCATCATTAATAACAACAACAAAAAAAAAAAAAAACAGGTGCTGGAGAGGATATGAAGAAAAGGGAATACTTCTACACTGTTGGTGGGAGTGTAAATTAGTACAACTTCTGTGAAAAATAGCGTGGCCATTTCTAAAAGATCTAAAGATTGACCTTCCATACAACCCAGCAATCCTCCTTCTGAGAATACACCTGGAGGAACTCAAATTATTCTACAAAAAGGATACACGCACATGCATGTTTCTTGCAGCACTATTTACAATAGCAAAAACATAGACCCAACTACCTATCAAAAGTGAACTGGATTAAAAAAATGTGGTACATATACATGATGGAATATTATGCAGCCATAAAGAAGGACAAAATTATGGACCGTGCAGCAACTTGGATGAATTCAGATTCTATTATACTCAGTAATCTATCACAGAAACAAAGAACTAAGTACATGTTCTCATCATAAGTGGATCCTAACCATTTATTATAATACCGCAAGAAATAGATTGGCAGTAGAAGGACACTGCCAGAGAAGAAGGAAAACATAACATCAGTAAGGATACCTGATCCCGGCTAGTCATGATGACTCGCACCTATAATCCCAGCACTTTAGGAGACAGAGGAGAGAGGACTCTTTGAGCCCAGAGGCTTGAGACCAGCCTGGGCAACTTGGTGAAACCTCGTCTCTACAATAAATCAAAAAATTAGCTGGATGTGGTGGCACACACCTGTAGTTCCAGCTACTTGGAAGACCGAGGTGGAAGGATTGCCTGAGCCCAGCTGGTGGAGGCTGCAGTGGCCATGAGCGTGCCACTGTACTCCTGCCTGGGCAACAGAGTGAGACTTTGACTCAAAAAAAAATTTTAAAAAGGATACCTGATCCCAAACCAGGAAAAGTGAGGATCAATGGAAGGCCCAAACTTCACCTGTATGATGACCACTTGCGTACCTAACCTTGAATTGTACTCCACATCTTTAAAATAAAAATAAATAAATAAAAGACTGGTATCAGCTCCTCCTTGTGTATCTTGTAGAATTCAGCTGGGAAGCCATTGGGTCTGGGCTTTTTTTGGTAGGTAGATGTCTTATGACTGAGTTGATTTCTTGGATTGCTATTGGTCTGTTTAGAGTTTCGATTTCTTCTTGTTGTTGTTGTTGTTTTGTTTCAACCTTGGGAGATTGTGTGATGTCAGAAAGTACTCCATTTTCTTTAGGTTTTCTAGATTATTTGCACTCAGGTTTTTATAGTAATCTCTGATCATCTTTTGTATTTCTTCAGTGCCAGTTGTGATTTTGCCTTTTGCATTTCTAATTGTGTTTATCTGGGCTTTCTCTCTCTCTCTCTTATTCTCTCTCTCTCTCTCTGTCTCTCTCTCTCTCTCTCTCTGACATCACTTAGTGTCCATGTCTTTGTGTGTTTTAAGGGAATCTTGTGATGATATTTATTTTTATTCCACTGTAATTTGAGAAGATGTATGGTATTGTTCCAATCTTTTGGAATTATTTATGCTTGATTTGTGTCTAGAATGTGATTGATCTTGCAGTGTGCTCCATGTGCTGATGAGTAGAATGTTATACTCCATACTTGTTGGGTGGAGTATTCTGCAGACATCTATTAAATCTATTTGATCAAGCATTGAGTTGAGTTTCCAGATCTACTTATTGATATTTTGCCTCAAAGATCTATCTAGAACTGTTAGTGGAGGTTTTAAGTCTTTAGTTATGATGTGTGAGGGTCAATGTCCTCTCTTAGTTTACTTAGTAGTTGATTTATAAATCCTGATGCTCCTGTGTAGGGTGCATATGTTTAAGATTGATATTTCTTGCTGGTGTATTGAATCTTTTATCATTATGTAGTGTCCTTCTGTATTCTTTTTAACTATTGATGGCTTGAAGCCTGCATTATCTGATACTAGAATAGCTACTCCTGCCTTCTTCAGTTTTCCTTTCACCTGAAAGTTCATTTTCTAGCTTCCAACTTTGGGTCTGTGAGTGTCCTTTGCAGTGAGATGAGATTCCTGGAGGCAGCAGATTGTTGGATTATGTTTTTATCTAGTTTTCCACGGAAAAAAAATATTTAAAGGCTCTGAATTAACCAATGGTAAAAATAGGATAAACCTGAAAAATAGGTTCTTCGGTGGTATTTAGTTCTAAATGAAGCAGTAAAATTAAGAGGAAATTGATTAAACAAATATAATTGTAATCAAAATAACTTTTTGAGCACTTACTATTTGCCCAGTGTTGTTATTAATGATTTACATGTATCATTTCATTTAATCTTCACAGCCTCATGAGGCTGCTACAGCACCTGAATCTTTGTTGCAAATTAGGTCATACACAATTAGTAAATAAGGGAGTGATGTTTGTAACATATCTTGCTGGTTCTTACTTGATTCTTTACAGCACTTAATGTTTTAAAGTGATCAGGGCAAATTTTTTCAAAGCAAAAGAGGAGGCCTAATAATAAATGAAGACTTTAAGAAAAAATAAATCTTAGGAGGTCAAGGACTTTTGTCTACTTTGTTCACTATCACATCACCAACACCCAGAAGAGTGACTGCTATGTAGTAGTCATTCAATAAATATTCTCTGAATAACAGAATGGCCAAGCCTGGAGGCATCTCTTCTCAACTTCCTCTTCCTTTTTTTAAGCAAAAAAACAATGAAATATTCATGTTAATAACATTGAGGTTTCCATGTTACTGCTTTTCTTCCATTAAGGTTCTTGCTTGGGGTTTTCGTCTTTTGCAAGGGAAGGGGCTATCCCCAGAACAGTTAAGGCCTCTCCAAAAGCTAGCCCAGTCGTCTGAATCCCCTCTGGACCTTCTACACAAATGCAAAAGTCCTTGACGTGCAATGAAAACAGAGTTAGCATCTTTAAATCTAATTGAAAGATTAAAAGAAAACCCCCAACTGGAAGGTCAATTTATAGATTCAACAGTTAAATCAAGCCATATCCGTAAGCACATGGGACACAAACCTTGTATTAAATTAAAGACTTAATCTGAGTTAAGACACCCTGGCGGAGGATCTCAAGTTGGAGACATGTAATTAACACCAGCCAGTCAGTATCAGTTGCTCCAGCTGATGGGCTGCAGCCTGGACAATCTTGTTACAATTTCCAGGGGGTTTGGGGGTGCTTGCACTCCAGTTGGAGAGATGGTGAGCTTGGCTTCCTTCCATTTGAACTCATCTCCTATGACTCAACCCTTGGCTATCTGCACTCCAGCCCCACAGGCCCCCTTACCACTTCTCAAACACATAAAGGACACTTCCACTTCAAGGTCATTTGCTCCTGCTCTCCCCTTGACCTTTCTTTGAACTTTGCTTGGATGCCGCTGCTCTCTCACCCTGTTTACTTCTGTGAGCCCCTCTCCACATCATTAGCTATTCCCTTCTTTGCTTCATCTTTTCCCACAACACATCTCCTACACGACATACTGCACATGGTACTTTTTCGTTCTCTCTCTCTTCCCCCGGTAGTGTGGAAGACCCATAAAGGCAGAATTTTTGTTTTTTTCATTCAATGTTCCCTCCTCAATTACCTGAAACAGTGCCTGGCATTTTTTAGGCACTCAATACCTAACTGTTTAATTAATTAATTTGCTAGTTAACTGATTGATTGATCAAGTAGTTAAATCAATGGTTAAATTAATTCAGTTCCTATGGCTGGCTCCCATGTGGCCATCTGGCTAATAAACCCCATCAAAGCCTGGGCTGGGTTCTTGGGTAGCCAAGGCAAATAAGATACACCTAGAAGGCCGGGTACAGTGGGAGGCCAAGACAGGAAGATTACTTGCATCCAGGAGTTTGAGATCAGCCTGGGCAACATAGTGAGATCCCATCTCTACAAAAAATAAAAAATACTAGCCAGGCATGGTGGCATGCACCTGTAGTCTCAGCTACTTGGGAGGCCAAAGTGGGAAGCTCACTTCAGCCTGGGAGTTGGGGGCTGCAGCGACCCATGATCATGCCACTGCCCTCCAGGCAGCAGAGTGAGACCTTGACTCAAAAAATAAAAATAAAAAAAGACCTAGAAAGCTCTAACCCTGATACTCTTGAGGTATGTGGAGTCACTTTCCCTGTGCTCTTTCATGCTCCTCGTCCACCCAGCCAGCTCTGATGAAGGGCACTGCTCCTCCAGCCACAACTGGCTCATTTCTCAAAAACCGCAATTGGATGCTCCCTCTGCTTGGCTCCCCCGAGATGTGTCCCCTGAACCTGACCTTCTCAATCCTCTATTTTGGTGCCTGGCTCTTGAGCTGAAAATCTCTAGGACAGAAGTTGATGGATAATGAGAATAAGAAAATGTGGGCCTGCAGTCCTATTGACACCACAGGAACAGGCTAGGTCAGAGAAGACAAGTCCACGTGCCAGGAACCCAAATGTCCATCCTCCTCTAACTCCAATCTCCCTAAACACTAAGCCTTGTGGCCTATGCCAATGGCAATTTTATTCTTAATTAGCATCTGCTTCATTTGGTCCCTTCTTCACAGCACTGATTCTCTGCCAGGGGCAATTTTGCTCTCCAAGGGGCATTTGGCCATATCTGGAGACATTTTTTTGTTGTCATCATTGAGGGAGGAGGGTGCTACTGGCATCTAGTGGGTAGAGGCCAGGGATGCTGCTCAGCATCCTCCAGGGCACTGGATAGCCTGCCACCTTCCCCCGCCCCCCACCGCAATACATTATCCTGCCCAAAATGTCAACACTGCCAAGGTTGAAAACCGCTGCTTTTAAGGGACACAGCTCACCCACATAAACATTAAACATATATAAAGAGACTCTAAAATATGTCTTATGCAGAGGAATGCATATTAAAATATTTCACACCCAGTATGCAGACAAAGTTCAAAAAGGACAGAATTGAAGAAGTGTGAGGACACAGGAGCACTCATGCACAGCTGGTGGGAGGATACACTGCTGTGATCAAGTAACCTATTACTATTTAGTTAAGGTAAGATTTCCACACCCAATAACCAGCAGTTCCACAAGAAATTTTTACAAAGCTCCTTAACATCCTATTCCTGGGAAAGCAGACAGGTAAAAGCAGAAGTGTGAAGAGTAGTGGCCAAGGGGGATAAGGAGAGGCTGATTAATGGGTACAAAATATACAGTTAGATAGAAGAGGTAAGACCTGGTGTTTGACACATCAGTAGAGTGGCTACAGTTAGCATTAAGCTATCGTATGTCTCAAAGTAACTAGAAGAGAATCATTAGACTGTTCCTAGCAAAAAGAAAAGTATTTAAGGTGATGAATATCCCAATGACCCTGATCTTAAAATATGAATGTATCAAACTATCATACCTACCCCAAAATAGGTATATCTATATGTATCAATTATTAAATAATAGATAAATACATTTTTTAAGTCAATAAGCAAATGCCATGGCGTGACATTTGAGATATACAAATAACAATAGATGTGAACCTTACAACAATAAAGAGTGGGAGGAGAAAGAGTAAAAGACAGCATGAGGTCAATAGGACAAATCCATGTACATCAACTTTTATATGATCTATATATTATCCTGGATTTATTATGAGAAATCATATTAATCTGTATTAACACTTTAATATCACTGCTCACTTAAAATAAATTGTCTAGGGAAAATTTGAGTAAGTCCTACTAGGAAAAAGAACAACACTTAGCATGCTAACGGGTATGTAAGAGGACATTTCTGACTAAGGATGCAAATTTAGTAACATTCATGACTGGGAAAAGCAGATTATACTAAAAGATCTCTTTGGGACTAGTACCATAGGTTCAGAGAATGTCGTTTTAGCACATGTTTTCTGAACTTTTTTTAGTTTTTTTTTTCTTCTTTACTCCAATAGCTTTAGGGAATACAAACAGTTTTTGGTCTAGGCTTTTAAATCAATTTTTTAAAGGTGTACACATTGGGAAAGTAAATTGGTATATGTACTTTGGAAAATTGTCTGACAGTATTTACTGAAGCTAAATATAAATACTTTGATCCAGCAATTTCACTCCTGAAATTATACCCACAATATATGTGTGCTTATGTCCACCAAAAGACATGTACAAATCTAATTCATATATCCCCAAACTGGAAGCAGCCAGCTGTTAATTAAGAAATTGAGGCATATCCATACAGTGGAATACTATACAGCAACAAAAATGAGCAAACTACAACATGCATTTGACATGATTCCTTTAATGAAGTTCAAAATCAGGCAAAACTAACCAATAGTGTTAGAGGTCATCCTACTAGTTCCCTTGGAGAAGACAGACTATAAGGATCACAAGGAATTTTCTGCAGTACTGGAAATGTTACAGATGTTAATCTAGGTAGTGATTATGCAGAGTTTATATATACGTAAGAAAACATCAAGGGCTAGGCATGGTGGCTCATGTCTATAATCCTAGCACTTTGGGAAGCAGAGGCAGGAGGATTATTGAAGCTAGCAGTTCAAGACCAGTTCAAGACCAGCCTGGACAGCACAGCGAGACCCTGTCTCTACAAAAAAAAAGAAATTAAAAAATAAGACTGGCATATTGGCAAGTGCCTGTAGTCCTAGCTATCTCTGGAGGCTAAGGCAGGAGACTGAGCCTGCAGTGAGCTATGATCAAACCACTGCACTCCAGCCTGGGCAGTAGATTGAGACCCTGTCTCAAAATTAAAAAAAGAAATCAAGCTGTACATGTAATAATTGTGCTCTTTACATTAATTATACCTTAACTAAAAATGACACTTGGGAGGGGACACTTTCAAAAGGTATGAATTCAACTGACAATACTAAGTACTGACAAGCATACAGAGTGATTCAGAATTTTCATTTATTGCCTACAAGAAAGCAAATGGCATAACCACTCTGGAAAAATAATTAGGCAGTTTCTTATAAAGTTAAACATCTACTTATAACATGACTCTATAATCTCACTACTAGGTATCTTAAAGAAATGACAACTTGTGTTCACACAAAAACTTTTACCCATATACACAAATGTTTATAATAGCTCTCGTCATAATTGTCTAAAACTGGAGAAAATCCAAATGTCCTTCAATGAGGGAGTGGATAATCCAGCATCCATACCACAAAGTGCTATCCAACAATAAAAAGAAACAAGCTAGTGACACATGCAAAAACCTTGAGAAATCTCGAAGGCATTATCCTGAGAGAAAAAAGCCAAATTCAGAAGTTACTGTCTTAGTCCATTCAGGCTGTTGTAACAAAACATTGTCTACCGTGTGGCTTATAAGCAACAGAAATTCATTTTTCATAGTTCTGGAGGCTAGAAGTCCAAGATCCAGTTGCCAACACGGTCAGGTTCTGGTGATGACCCTCTTCCAAGTTGCAGGTGGACGAATTCTCATTTTGTGTCCTCATGTGGACAAAAGAATAGGAGAGAGTTCCCTGAGACCTCTTTTTAAGGGCACTAATCCCATTCATGAGGCTCCACTCTCATGACCTAATGATCTCCCAAAGACCTCACTTCCTAATGCCCACACACTGAGAATTAGATTTCAGCATGTGAGTTTTGGGGGAACACAAACATTCAGGCCATAACATGACTTTCTTGAAAAGGCAAAACTGCAGGAGACAGCTCAGTGGTTGCCAGGGATTATGGGCGGTGCAGGGTTGACCATAAGGAGCAACACGAAGAGCTTCCTTGGGATGATGAAAACATTTAGTATCCTGATTGTGGTCAGAGTGGTTACACGAATCTATACATGTGTTAAAAATCCATAGAACTATAAGCTAAAACAAAACAAAAAAAGAGTCAACCTTACTATATAATAATTTAAAAGATAAAATAATAAGATATTGATCCAGAGATGTCTTCCACAATCAATAAAGAACTGTGTTGGGAATAAACACACATGCACACAAAAGTCATCTTCTGCAAGAACATCCACAAACAAAAAGATACACATTAAGCACAAAGGGTGGCCTACTAAGGGCAGCAAATGCAAAGGAGTGAGGTATGAGGATAAGAGGAAATTAACCTACAGACTAATAGATAAGAGACACAATCAGTGATGTGCTAGGAAGTCTCACAGGACTGAGAGTCCATTGTATAATGGCTATGGTTTATTACAGGATCAACAAGGGGGAAAGGACAAAGCAGAAGTCCGGAGGATTTCCAGAAGGCTCCCCACGTTCTCCCCGTCCCATGGAATCACAATGAGCATGCTCCTTCTTCTGGCAAAAGTTAGCAACAGCTGTGCGGTGTTTCTGCTGGGGGAAGCCCACATTGAGACTCAAAGTTTAGCAGTTTCATTGGGAGCTGGTCACATAGGTACTACAACAAGACACAACTATTGAAATTCCAGGCTTCTGGAAGGGAAGCAGGGATTCAGTGCCCCCAGGTGGGCAGAACAGTGGTATCCATGGTTAGGGAATGATCCAAAAGCCAAGTTCTCAGATTCCAGTCAAGGGTCACGCCCGAAAGCAGGCCTTTCTAAAGATGGCAACCTCATGCCTGCTATGTTAATTCTCCCTTGCACTGGGGGTCTTTCATGGGCCCCTGTTGATGTGTCATGAGCCTGGGATTCAAAAATAATAATAAAATAGAATCAATACTGTAGAAGCCAAGCAAAATAATGGTCTGACCAGATACAGCTGTAAGCTTTCTACTTGTGATGAAGTGTTCAGGGTTGCAACCAGAGGGAAACTCTGCCCCCACTTCAGTCCCACCAGGCAGATTCTGGCCACTGGTGACAGGGAGACAGAGTAAATACCCCTCCTTTCCTTGTTATTAAACAAAACTGATCCCAGCAAGCTGACATGAATGTATTTCTCTCTCACCCTTGGCCTGATAATCTGACAATCAAAGACACACACACACACACACACACACACACACACACACACACACAATCTCTTGGCAAATCTTAAAGTGCAGAGGAACAGAAAACAACACACAAATCTCCTCAAGGATAAAATAAAGATGGAATGATTCTCACCCTACTGCAGTGATCCTCCCAGCCCTTGGCACCAAAACTTCTCAGATTAAAAGCAGAAATTCTCTAATATGTGCAGTTTCTTTTTTTTTTTTTAAGTTTCAAACATGAAAGAGTTTTTTTACTCCCTAATGATGTCTCTCAGATGTAGCAAGACCTGGACTCTGTTTCACTAAAGAATTGCCTTTATGTTCACCATGTACTTCCCTTGCCTCAAAGACACATGCTCAGTGAGAACAAGGAGCCTGAGGAGCCATGGAAATGCTCTAATATTAATTGATCTGCTCCTAATTGTCAGTTTGACTATAATTTAAGCCATGCTATAGTATAAACCAAGCAGGTTCACATGGAATAATTGGTAGATAGATAAATGGGAGGGTAAGTGGGTGGGTGGATGAATGGATGGATAGATGGATGGACAGATGGACAGATGGATGGATGGTGGATAGATGGATGGATGATAGATGAATGGCTAGATAAATATGTGAGCAGATGGGTAGGTAGATGGGTGGGTGGGTGGATGGATGGATGGATGGATAGGTGGGTGGATGGTTAGATAGATTGATAGATGAATGTGTGAGTGAATGAGTGGGTAGATGGGTGGAGATAAACAGATATAGACAGAACTAGACATCAAAGACAAATAGAGACACAATTAAAGAGAGATACAGAGAGGTAGTTTATCAGTTTTTTTCAACAAGTATTTATTGAGTATCTACTATGGGCCTGGCACCATTTTAGCTGCTGAGGGTATTACAGTAGCCAAAGCAGATAAACATTCCCTACCTTCATGGAGCTTACATTCTAGAAGGGAGGGACAGACTATAAACAAATAAGTATGGTATATCGAATTGTAAGTGGTGTTAAGTGCTACAGGGAAGAAAAAAATTTAAAGGGGGCTTGGGACTGACTGGGAAGAGTTTCAATTCTAAACTGTACAGTCAAGAAAATACTCACTAGAAAAGCGATTTTTGAATAAAGAATTAAAGGAGATGAGAGTGTCAGATACACTATTACTTTTTAAGTAGATAGACTTAACTGCCTTAGAAAAAACATGTTTATACCAAAAATTCCAGGGCAAGGGAAAATCACAGAAGTTGGTTTAACACCAACAGGTGTCTGAAGGAGAGCATGAGGTATAAATGTTTAGTTATTTGCAGGATTTGAATTGAAAAAGAATAATATGGCTTGAGCACACTTGGAATAAACCAGCAGGTTATCACCAAGAAGGATCTGTTTAGGCTTAAGATAACCAGGAGACTTAACAATTCCTTATATTAGAATAATGTGGTAACACAAAAAGCTGGAAAGACATGTCTTATTTGGATGTGGGAGTAGGCAAAATTGTGGACCAGCCTGGGCCACTTTACACATGACTAGGAATATACTAGGAGAAATCAAGAGAGATTAGATAGCAGGAAGGCTGAAGGTCTGTATAAAAATTAAAATACACATTATGAACACTTGATAATTTCTGGGAATTTTGCAGACCTGACCCATCACTGGTCATATAAAAAAGTCAATATTGGCTTATCCTTCATGCTTTTACCTGTTCTGTACTGCTGCAAGGACTGCTTTGCGGGCTAGGAGACAGCAATAATCAGTCTTTATAGCGCTTGTGAGTCAATTCAGAATTACAATGATTACTAAAGTTGACCAGAAATTCATCCCATCCCTGTGTGCACACCTCTTTGTAATGTGACTTTGCTATTCTTCCCATTAAGGGGTGGAATTAATTTCCCTACCCTCTGGAGTCTGACTTAGACATGTGATTTGCTTTGACCAAGCAAATCTCAAAGAAGAGATTTTAGGGGAGTTCAGGCCTTAATAGGCCTTAATCTTGAAATGATAGCCTGAAATTAACATATGGGAAGACCAGACTAAACTCCTTGAGGACAAGAAGCTGTGTGGATCAAGGTCTAGCCAACAGACAGACCCAAATGCCAGAGGTGGAAAAGAAGCCATCATTGACCATTCATCTCTAGCAGAGTTACCAGATGAGGGCAGAACATGAAAGGCCCCAGAAAATGCCAACAGAAGAACCACCCAGCTGAGCTCAACCCAAAGGGCTGACTTATAGAATTCTGCTCAAATGAAATAGGTGGTTGTATTTATCCACTAAGTTTTGGGTGATTTGCTATGCAAAAATAGATAACTAATATGGATGGTAGCCACAAGTCTCTAGCTATTCCTTAAGGTTGTCATGAAGAGAGGAAAACTATCAGAAGTGGAAGGTATCCATTCATAAAACAAGTACTTATGGAACTCCTACTATATGCAAACTCAATCTAGTGGCTTACACAACCATTGCTTGATTAAATAACTCCAGACAGAAGTACTCCTTTACCATAGCATAAGATAATGTCCTGCCCTTACATATCCACCTTTGTTTAAGAAACAAACTAATGTCTCTTCACTAAAAATTCTCGTTTCAGTGAATACACTGAATCTCAGCTCTTGTGGCCATTGTTTCTCCTCTGATCACTTCCCATGACTCAAAATCTAGAATTTTGATTGTTTAGTGTCTTCACTGGGCAGCACCTCTGTTGTTATCAGACATCTAGGAAGTTGACACTTGTCTGCACTGACAGGAGATGAGAGATGCCTGTCCCTCACTGTGGATGAGAAATGGGGTAGGAGTCAAAAAACCTGTGTTCCATTCATGAATCTTCCAGACTTGTGGGAAGATATTTCACCAGTCACAGTCTTAGAAATGGGAGTAACAAAGCTGTACAATCTCAGAGTTGTTACGTGTTCTGAATGATATGCTTACTGACAGGCAGGAACTGCTCTAAGCCATTTACATCATTACCCACATCTTCTCTCTCAGCCCTCCAGGCATCAGGCATCCCAGTGGGGTAGGTGATCTTGCCACCCTGATTTTACAAACAGGGAATCTGAGGCTCAGAGGAGTTAAGTAATTTCCTCAATATCACACAACTAGTTGTATGAGCCAGGCTTTTAACTCAGGCAGGCCACTCTGATTTCAAAAACATGAACCTAACTGGCATACATCCACCTGACAATGAGTTTAGAGGTTGTCTAGTCCATACAAGCTTGAAGTCACCTAGTCCAGTATTTTATGTACCTCACCTATCCAGTTATGGGGTCCTCATTACTTCTCCAAGTACCTTACGTAGCAGTAGGCTGACAATTGCCTGTCTGAAATTCCTGCTCCCTAATCCTTCTTTGCCGCCCCACCATTAACACCAATAATTCAGCTGATAATTCCTAAACATCTACTTGCACCAGGCATTATTCTAAGTGCTTAGGATTCATATATGAAATTCCTCATTCCAACTTGGCTTGATGGTTTCCCAGGGTTTCCTACTTAAAGTCACACCTCACTCCAAATTCCCACTCCTGAAGAACTCCTTACCTCCCTGCAGTGAGCTCTGTTTATAGCCTCTCTCCATCCAGCTGCAACCTACAGTGGAGACCTTGTCTCTTTCTTCATTTTCCCAAAGCATCTCTGAGACAGGGTGGTTTCATGCAGGTAACTTTACAGAAGCTTTCAGGAACTGGAGGGGGATTGTAGCACACAGTAAGCAACAAATTTCACAAGGAGTTTTATTGCTGTCCTGAATTCCCTTACCCTAGTGAATTCCTCACTCCCTAGACTTTCCTCAAAGCCCAACCTCTGTCATCTTCCTTTGGTCGTCTACCAAGACCCTTCTCCTCCATCTCCTTTTCATTTCTTGCAGTGCTCAAGACCCCCAAGACCCTCACTCCCTAAACTGGGAGAAGACCTCCAATTCCTGGTTTTTTTATCATGCATACTAAGGCAATACTTTTGCCTCCTTCCAGGGGAGGCCTCACTGCATATTAGCAAACCAGACCAATTAGAGTATTTTTTTCTGAAGAAAAATAAAAGTGGATTTGTCTTGGGAGAGAGTCTTCCTGATCCTCAACAGGAAGAATCAACCAATTCAAATGGCAGCTAACTTTTAAAACATAAGTTTCCCATTAAATAATAGTAAAGTCAACTCTTGAATCTGCACATTTGGCGTATGACACGTTACATTCTTGTCTCCATCTTCCAGATAAAGAAACTAAGGCTCTGAGAGGAAGACTATTACTAGTCTCAAATCACTGAACTAGAAAGCAGAAAAGTGAAGATTTGGACATAGGTCCCTGAAACCAGCAGGCCTTGCCAGTGCTTGAGCTGTGAAAAGGAAGAAAATGCAAATTTTAAGGTGGCATTCCCTTTCAGGTGACCCTGCATGTGCATGACCCTAAGAATTAGTGCCACCTTGACAGCAGATGTTGCAAGTGTTGGGTGGGTACAGCCTTAATTTGCATCCTAAGAACCTCTTGGCCTCACCACAACCTGGGCTCTGCACCTTGCTTCCACAGCCCTGAAATGTGGGACAGTGACGGTCCTGAGGAAGACACTAGCCAGGCCCTCTGGGCTTGCATAGCATTGATGGCTGGCATTTCTTGTGCAGGTGGGGCTGATTAATGGCACTGTTAAGAGTTCCAGCTGCTGCTTTCAGTTTCCGCTTCCTGCAGAGATCCTTAATTACTGGGCTTCACCTGTTGAGTTTCCTTAAATGACACAAGTGTGTATTTTTTAAGTGGGAAAACAATTCATTAGAAAGTGCCACCATCTCAGAAGAGGCAGAGCCTCCTATTAATTTCAGAGCCACATTGCTTCATCCCGGTGAGAGAGCAGACTGGGCTGAGGGGTTGCTGCTTGTATCGAATCCACCAAGCCAAAGAGAGTGAGCTTCAACAGATGGCAGGGAGGGGCCTTGAGATCAGACCATCCCCTCCTGAGTTGCCATCAGCCTTTAGCACCTCCCCTGGGCCCTGCTTTAGCTCAGTGGCCTGGGAATGATAGCACTACACAGGCATTTATGTACAGCTTCCACAAGGTCAAAACTGCTTTCGCATTTTATTAAGTAAATGCAATCTGTGCAAAAGGCTAGTCTAAAGTTACTAATGAATATTTTGGTCTAAGATAATATATCTTACAGTATTAGAATTCAGGCTCTAAGACAATGATTCTCAGCCCTCACATTAGGGGATTTTTTTTTTTAATCCAGGTGACTGGACTCCAGATTCTGATTTAATTGGTCTGGAATGAGGCCCCAGGCATGGAGATTTTTTTTTAAAGCTCCGGCCTCCAGAGGTGACTCTGATATTGCAGCCAGGATTGGAAACCACTCTGGTTTGTATTGTGCTTTGATGGACTACAAAACACTTAGCAAAGGATGGATCCTGGGTCTGTCACAGTGTCACCCACGCTAAGCACAAAGCCTGGCATAGAGTGCCCACTGACACATTGTGTGTATAAAAATAAATAACATCACTTGATGGTTACAAGAGGCTGGGGAGGGGTGATAGAAGGGAAGTGGGGAGAGGTTGGCCAAGGAGTACAAAATTACAGTTAGTCAGGAAGAAGAAGTTCTGGTGTTCTGTGACCCAGTAGGGTGACTATAGCTAATAACCATGGATTGTATATTTCAAGATAGCCAGAAAAGAGGATCTTGAAAGCCATCACCACAAAGAAATGGTAAAGGTTCAAGGTGATGGACCCGCTAACTACCCTGATTTGATCACCAAACAATGGATACATGTATTGAAACATCATTCTGTACCTATACACATGCATGATATTGTGTGTCAATTATAAACAAAAATTTTAAATGTCATTTGATTCCTTTGTTCATTGTGGGGTTTTTCCAATTATCTAGTCTTACACATAAATCCATGAACACATACATTTTATATAAATGCATAAAGGTGGGCAGATGCATGCTTTTGAGTGTGTGTGTGTGTGTGTGTGTGTGTAAAGAGGAGGACATGGGAACATTATTCCTTACCAATTTTGGCTCAGTTGCCCTGTTCCTTTTATCCCCACCCCCACTGCCATCTCTCCCTGTCCCATGAGCTGTACCACCAGAAAACTTACATTAACAGTCCAGTCTGTGGTCTTCCATACAGTCTCCACTTTGCTTAATTCTGGACAGACATATAGACATAAGAGCGTGGGTGGCCATTGTCTGTTTTGTACAAATGGGATTCTATACCACCCACTGCTTTCCTCATTCAACAACTCCTTGTTGAAAGTCCTCCAAGTCATTGGATATCGCTCTACTTTATGCGCCTTAATGGGCACATACTGTTACATTGACTGATGCACCACACCTTAGTCATTCCTTTGTAAGTGAGCACTTGCCTTACTGCCCATTTCTGCCCATCAGAAACAATGCAACAACAAACATCTGATGCTCGAAACCAACCTATATATCACAATATCCATCTGGATCTTTCTTCCCATCCCCAGACACATAGCAGGCCTGGCAGGCCTGCCTTAACACCACTAAAACACCTCTCTCTAGCTGTGAAGGATTATAATGAATTACATGAGATCACATGAACGAAAAACACTTCACAGTCTGCAGAAGGCTTTGTATCAAAGTCATGCATCCACATGGCCGTATCCAGGTTCTCTGTGGCCAGCCCCATTCTGACTCTGGCAGAAAGCTGTTCAATAGCATCATTAACAGCCCATTGATCCAATTACATTTCTTTCTGTTCCACTTCAGAATTACAATCTCTCGTTCCCCCTGAAAGAGCTCAGATAGATTCCTGATGAGTATCGGAAGAGGTAGCCACCATAAGGACTTGCTTGATGGACCCAAACATTCATCTAGTAGTGGAACTGGATGAATTAATCTGGCTGATGTGTCAGACCTCTCTCCTCCATGGGAACTTGTCATTTCTCCAGACTCGTAGTTTTTCTGGTCAGATTCAGAGACACAGCTGAACATGATGGGGGGCAGAGGAGGTTACGTCAACCCAGAGACATCACAGTGCTACCTTCATGGTGTGCTCCTGGCATGTAGTAGGCACTCAATAAATAATTGTTGAATTAAAAACTACCCAAGGCATTGTGCACTGGGGCTCAGAGCAGAGTAGGTTGGCTGAGGAAATGAGATTTATCCAAATTATCTATTTGTAGGATGGGCTAGCATAGAAGCTGAAAGCTGTGTCCAAAGGTAATGCATAAAATGAAAATATATACTAATATATACTAGAACAAGGCAAAGTCAAGACCTTAAATGATAAGTAGAGGGAACTAAATACACACTCTAAGTCTGATCGGCAGGATAATGAGAAAAAAAAAAGGCAACAATGGGACCAAAACAGCATTCATTTACTTGGCGACCATATACTGAACACCCACTACATGCCAGGCACTGTGCTAAGTACAGGTGAGACAGTGGGTGCTGTGGAAGTCAGGATCCCAGCCCTCACCTGCTCATGGTCTCATGGAGGAGACCAAGGTGAAAACACACAACCATAATCGAGTCAAGACAAGGCAAAGCTAAGGCCTACAACAAAGGTACACCCAGGGAAGCCTGAGAGTAGCATAGGACACCTAAGCCAACCTGGCAAAGTATCAAAGGCTCCCTGGAAGAGAAGTAGGATGAGGAGGAATTAGTACAGGTGAATACTGGCAGATAACCCGTTTATACTATGAAAGGTCGTGGCCCCAGGCCCCTTAGACCCCTTACACTTACCTCAGTCTTTGACTTCAACATCAAGGCTCTTGGCCAATAAGAAACTATGCCCATAGTCATATCCCTTGAGTCACCAATTATGTGCCCTCCCACCTCCATGCCCTTGTCTATGCTTTTCTCTCTGCCTGGAGAGCATGTCCCTCCTCTCCAATTCACAAAGCTATCATCTCCACCTCCCCTCAAGGCACAACCCAAAAGCTGCCTCCTCCATGAAGCATCTCCAAATTCCTCCACCAGGAATTAATCTCTGTCTCTCACACTCTGAATTTCAATAACACTTTGCTTGTTTCTCTCTTATAGTACACAGCACTCTTGACATTGTATTATAATTATGTGTGTATTTGTCTTATCTCCTCTGCTAAACTATGGACTCCACTGGGGCAGAAAACCCTTGTCTTAACCACCTTTGTATTCCCCACAGCACCTTATACAAGGCAGGTGCTCAATACAGGTTGAATAAAGATTATGTTTCCCAGATTCCAGGTAAATGGAAGGAAGTTGACAGCACAGCTAAATCAGTGGGCAGGCGTTACAGGCAGGCCCAGCTTTCTAACAGTTAGAATTGGCTGCTTGCTGGAGTCATGAATTTCCCATCACTGGATAAAGAGATTCTTTAAAGGGGAGATTCTTTTAAACCAGCTGTATGAGATGACTTCTAAGCACACCTAACTCTTACCAGGTTACTATGAGGTTGAATGATTGCTGAGCAAAGACAACAGAATCCCACTGCAAGGTGAGATAGTAATAGACACATACTGTCATCAATGGAATGACTCCCAGTTGAATGATCAAGGGTTAGATTTTGTTAGATATTTAATCAATTAAAGTAAACTAACAGAGAGAACCATTCTTAGAGAAATGATGACAGTGTGTCATGAACAAGGATTACAATTAACCTTATTCTGAACACCTTAGGTTCATTTTAAATACCTGATCTAGGTTCCCCAGATCTGATTTGAAGCATCAAGGGGCCAGGTGGCACGGGTTTCCTACAGCACAGATCTCACAATGTCATACTGCTACTTACAACCTTCAATGGCTCCCCATTGCCCTACAACACACTCCTCAGTCCTCAGCATGTTGTTTGCAACCTTTAATTTAAATGTCGCTCTTGCCAGCCACACCTTCCACCATCCTTCAACACATTCAGACCAGGGGTCCTAATCTTAAGGGTATTCAGGAATCCAACAGAGGGTGCAGGGTCTAGACAAATGACAAGTGCATTCAGCAACTCAAGAACTGAGCAATTTCACAGTTCTAGCCCCTTTTCCCAGCAGGAATGCAGACTCAGCATTGCAAGCTCTTCCAAATTTCCAAAAGAATCAGGAAATTCAATTTTTTGGGGGGGGTAGGATCTGCCATTTGTCAATGTTGGCTCAAAAATGTTTAAACACTGTGGAGGCCAGAAAACACCCATCTGCAGCCCATGGATCTCTATGCTTTACTTAGACTCTATTTTTTTAACTACTTAGATTTACTGGAAGCTGCTATATTCATTCCCCTCCATAAATCCTTCCCTGATATTTCCTCTGCCTAGATTACTCCTCTCCATTCATCTCCTGAGTTTATTCCTGCCCAACTTTTAAGACTCAATTCTAGTTGCAGTTACTCCTTCAGAATTATCCATCTCTTTATACTTTCCCATACTGTCACAACTTTTTACAGGGAACCTGAGTAACAGATGTTGTCACTGCTCTCCCTTGCTCCCTGAGATCCCTTGACACCAGACCCCTGGGTGCTTTCGCTCCCAAACAGTCTCGGGCTATTGAGATCCACTTTCTCTGTATGCATAGGGAGCCAGAAGTACCTAGGAATTTATGTCACCCAATAGCAGCCCTTAGCCAATGACTGGCAAGTGCAGGGGTATTAATCAACACCTCAGCTCCTTTGCCTCCTGATTACTCCCCTGCAGAATGAGCCAAAGTTCTCTTCTGCAGGACTTTGCTTGTTATATACTTACTTGTTTTTCCTGGAAACAAGTCTGAATAAATTTGTTTAAAATGAGCCCTCATTTCAGGATCTGCTTCTGGGACCTGTGATGGGCAGCTTCTGTCATGGCGTCCAATGATTTCCACCTCTTTGTGTTCATACCCTTGTGCAAGTCCCTCACCCTGAGTTCAACTTGCTTTGCATCTAAAGGTGATGGGGTGTCACCTCCATGATTAGGTGAGAAGAGATTATGATTTCTGCCTTACTACCAGACTCTCTGTATTGTCTTCTCACTTTGCATGCTTTGATCATGCAAGTTTCCATGTGGAAGGGACCCACGTGGCAAGGAACTGAAGGTGGTCTCTGGTCAACAACCAATGAAGAGCTCAGTGCTGCCAATAACTACTCAATGAGCTTGGAAATGGATACTTCCTCAATCAAGTCTTCACATGAGATGACAGACCTTGCACCAACATTTGATCGCAGTCTTGTGCAGAGCCATGAAGCAGAGGACCTAGTTAGCTCACAGCCTGATTCCTGGTCCACAACAACTGTGAGATAATAAATGTGTGTTAAGTGGCTAAGTATTTGGGGATGACCTGCTATGTAGCAGCAAATAACTAATACAGGATCCCAACTTAAGACAACATGTGCTACTTCTGTAATTAGAAAAGATCCCATCTCAGGCAGATTTTCCAGAAAACCCTTCATGAACCCCCAGGTCAGAGCTCATGTGTCTCCTCTGTCATGGTCCTTATCACTCTGAATTTAATCAATATCCCCTGCCACTCCCCATTTTTCTCACCTACCTATCACCTTGAGGGCAGAGATTTCAGAGAGAAAAAGTCTCATGTATTTTTTTATTCATCACCTAAGCTTAGTATCTGGCACACAGTAGATTCTGATTAAATGCTTATTAAAGTAATTGATTTGTTTGTTAATAATTTCCTCCATAAAATTTTGGCTAAATGACTCCCTATACTCTATCATTCTCCGGATGCCAAATCAAGGTCAAAGCAGGCCTTCAGTATTCAGCAAGATCTCACTGCATGCATCCCCCGCATCATTTTCTAAGGAACTTCTTCTCTTCATCACCAGGGTGCTTATCAATTTCATACTGACACTTCCTCCCATCTGTTCAATTCATCTGCCGGACAGTCACTTGCTGCCACTTCAGAGCAATGGGGAGTTCACTCTGTCTTTCATACCCCTCTGGGAAGCCCAGGGAAATTATCTCTGATTAATGTGATTTCTTCTTTTGGTCCTAATGACAAAATTACAGCAAAATCCAGCACCACTTTGTACCATACTTGGAAGAAATCTGCTCAGCTTCTGTCTGCCAACCACAGCAGAAACTTGATTAACCAAGACTCAGTGCACATGGTGGATTTTTTTTTTCCTGGTTAGCAGAAGGATAAAAGTGAAAATCCCATTTATTTCTTCTCTTATTACCTGAAAAAAAAAATCGATAGGTTAGCCCCCATTGCTCCAAAGAAATTGTTTTTTTTTTTCTGGGAAAGATGAGTAATCATATATTCTTGGACTAAAGATGGTGTTAGAAATTAGACTGAGTCAACAGAGATAGCTGGCATGTGGAATTTTTATTTAGGAAATTATTAGGCCAGGTGTGATGGCTCACACCTGTAATCCCAACACTTTGGGAGGCCGAGGAAGGATTGCTTGAGCAGAAGAATTTGAGACCACTCTAGGCAACATAGTGAGCTCTTGTCTCTAAGAAAAATTAAAATACAAAACTAGCTGCATGCCTGTGATCCAAGCTACTCAGGAGGCTGAGGCGGAAGGATCACCTGAGCCCAGGAGGTCAAGGCTTATTGTGCCACTGCATTCCAGCCTGGGTGACAGAGTGAGACCTCGACTCAAAAAAAAGAAAAAGAAATAAATGATTTACTGTCACTCATATTCCTTGTCTTCACCTTTCTCCTAGAAGCAAAATATAAATAATGTGTGTTCTGGTTATGTGAGGACTCCAGATTCTTAAAGTCCAGTTCATATAAATATAAATGCAAGGGAGACCAAGAAAACTGGAATTTATTTATAAATAATTGCATATTCATGCATGTTTAAACTTCAGTCACCTTCAAAATACTCTTCGTTTGCTGCACTATACCTATCTATACACTTTTTCCACTTCTCAAAATGGTTTTTGAACTTGTCAGGTTGGATGCCTTTTAGTTCTTCTGCTGTTTTTTGTTTCACTTCTTCCACATCAGCAAAACATTTCCCTTTGAGGACGTTTTTCACCTGAGGAAACAAAAAAAAAAAGTCACTTGGAGCAAGATCAGAGTGGGACACAGGGGTCATGTTTTGGTGCGGTATGGGCAGGTGTGCTCGTAAATCACCCATCATGAAGTGGGCAAATGCACTGAAAGAATCTCAAAAAAAAAAGAAAGAAAAAAATCACTGAAGCCACACTCAGCCTCTCACAACAACACTAACTGGTACACTGATGTGGATGGGTTCCTAGAATACTTACCTAGTGGCGGAAGCTTGTACTACAAGGTGCCCACCCTCCAAAAGATCATTACGATTTTTTGGCCCTCCTCGTATTCTTGTTTACATGATAAAGACTCTCACAGATAACCAAATTCAAGTTTATTGAATTAATGTCTCACCTATCTACTCAATGGGACTCAGAGTCTCCTATGCATCTTGAATCCTCTTCCCTCTCCCTCTGGGACACATGAAATTCCTACTTGGAACCTTTCCATAATCTAGGTCATTGTGAGAAAGGAGAAACCTTTCTTGTAATACAAGTAGCAGATTTCTTGCATCTCTAGGGGAGGAAGAGGCAGTCAAAATGGTAACTTGATACTTTGACCAAGTCTCAACTCTGTTTCAAGGGGAAAAAACTGCCAAGACTGAATTGAGAATGCATTTCTTACTCCTGACCACAGCCTATGAGACCCTACATGATCCAGCCCCTGCCTACCTTTTTACTGCATCTCTGACCACACCTTTACAATACATCACTTGCTATGCTACATCCACATGGGCCATTTCCGTTTTCTAGAGCCGGCCAAGCTCTTCCTTCTTCAGGGCCTTTGCACTTGCTGTTTCCTCTGCCAGGAATGCCATTCCCCAAATATTTGCACAACTTGCTCCTTGTCACTCCTTATTTCTGAATTCAATGTCATCTCCAAAAGATCCTCCTAACTAAATTGCTCACCTCTCATGCCCAGCCACTCTCTATCCTGCTCCTTTATTGTATTTTCTACATAGCCATTCTACATTACCATTTTAAACCAACTTAGTTAGTATCTCCCTCCCCATAACTACATAAGCTTTGTGAAAGTCAGAAGCTTTCCTGTCTTACTATTGGTATACCAACATGCTAGTATATGCCTACAGTGTAACAGAAGCTCAATAAACATTTCTGGAATGAATGAATAAATAACTTTCTCTCTGAATCCTCTCCAGATAAATATTGTTGTTGTCCCCATCAGCAGATAAGGAAGTTGAGGTTCTGAGTGGATAAGAAAACTTCACAAGTCTGCACAGCTAGTAGGTGGCAGAGCTAGGCTTCTAATCACAGAACTATCTAACTCCAGCACCTGCATTCTCCATCACTCCCGGATACTGTGTGGGAAGACAGGAGATTATGCCTTAATCAATTGTTTTCTAACTTCTGTTAATGAAAAGTGTCTGGGCAGCTGTGACAAGGAAAGAAAAATTCTTTTGTCAGCCCACAGTTATGAGTATGACATATCAGGGATGTGTCTTCTGCATCAAACCTTGCCATTTTGTCAAATATCAGAATAAATGGGAATTTTAGGATGCCATTATTGCTGATGCTTCTCTAATTCCCCTGTTTCTTTGGAGTCTTCTCAATAGGCAGATGAAGTTCAAGCAGTCGAATCTGTCTCTCCAGGGTGGTTGGAGTAGATGGATTTGATGAACACTCTACCTGATGAGGGCTGTGTGTCCTCATCCCAAACCTTCTCACCAAGCCAGTGATGCCACTCTCCTGGCAACCGTTTTTCTGGGGCCATTTTCTATTAACACTGCTACTTATGCTCCCCTCTTCATTTAATTTAATATTCACCCAGGCATCTCATCTTTTGCTTTACTTCTTGCCTCCAGTTCAAATCTCAAGAGCCTCCTAGTAAAGGACTAGATTTTTACTTTTTGGGTCTTGATTCTTGGAGCTACCCAAAAGAGGAAGCTCTATGCCACACCCCATCTTCCAATGGTTCCTGAGCATGACTGATTGAGGGAATTGCTCCCACACAGTTTCAAAGCCCAGAATAACAAGCTCAGTTCTGAACATCCCTACCTGTTATGGTTTGAATGTTTGTGTCTTTCCCAAAAATTCATATGTTAAAATCCTAACACTCCAGGTGATGGTAGTAGGAGGTGGGGCCTTTGGGAAGTGATTAGGTCACAAGGGTGAAATCCTCATGAGTGGGATTAGTGATTTTATAAAAGAGACCCCAGAGGGATCTTCATCCCTTCTACCTAGTGAGGTTATAATAAAAAGTTTGCCATCTATGAACCAAAAGACCCTTATCAGATACCAAATCAGACAACACCTTGTTCTTGCATGTGTTAGCCTCCAGAGCTGGAAGAAATAGATTTCCATTGTTTATAAGCTACCTAGTTTGTTATAGAAGCCCAAATGGACAAAGACTCTACCTCAGTTCCACTTAAAAGAAAATAGGCCCCAAGTTTACTGTACCAAAAATTTCTCATCAGAAGAAAAAGCTTTATGGAGGTGACCTAACAATACAGAGGTGCTCACAGCTCTAGGACTGGCTACAAAAATCAGAGAGAGAAATTATAGTAGTTCAAAGGTAAAACTTGCATTGTCTCCTCGTTCCTATTTTTTCACACTTTAAGTCATTTTTATTAAGAGAGTCATAACGTTCTCTATCTACATGACACTTTCCATCTTTAAACATTAACTAATTAATTGACTGAAATGGTGTCTCGGGAGCATTTATTATCTATCACATTAGCCAGAGAGCCAGGGAACTGTCTATAAAAGCTGTCGAACACTCAGTGGGGGCTTCATATTTTCTGCTTCCTTTCCCAAAAATGTTTTTTATGTGTGTGAGTCTGTGTATGAATGTGCAATGGGGAAAAAAATAAAAAGAGAGAATTTGACTTTCACCAACTGCTATAAAAATCTACCTCTGGGAGACATGGAATTTCAATTGTGAAATAATCAGTCTTGGAAATTGTCCTGTCCTCCAGGAAAAGAAAAAATAAGTAGTTTAACAGCACTTGCCCTTCAAAACAATTACTAATTATAATGTCTATAAAGAAAAATACCCTCGACACCAGGACTCCTAATAAAGCCAGGCAAATCTATAGAACAGAATTAGCTGGCATGTCTAAAATCTGACAGAAGAGCTCTTGGGGATGGGTCAGAAGGGCATTCTGCTCCAACCAGCTTAGAAACCTGGATCCAAATCTTTAGAAAGCTTACCACCTGGAGCAAGCCTCTCTCAGCAAATTGGGGAGATTAGTACAGGAAATCAGGCCAGGGAAATTAAGGGATGAGAACCCAAGTTATTTTTCCTGACCTTCCTTCCATTCTATTCTACCTCAGCTTTTTCACCCAACCCCTTGACCTTCTCCTCAAGCAGGTGTCACTGTGTCTGGAATTCACAGAGTTCATCATCTCCCTGTCACCATGGTTCTCTAAGACACAGGGATGCCCAGGAAGGGTTACATCAAGTCCCTAAATCCTTGGGATGAATTTAACTGTCATCCCATCTGCCTGAAATAAAATGTGGCATGAGAGAAGAATATTGGAAGAAAAAAAGAAAAGAAAGGGGCCCAGGGAGAATTTAGCAGCAGCACTGAAGATACTCAACTAGAGAAAGTCAGTTTCAAATTCTTTACCACTTCCCTGCTGTGAAACCTAAGTCAAGTTGTCTGAACTCTTCAATCCTCCAACTGAAGATTCTCATCTGTAAAATGGGGGAGGGGATGCGTGAAACCTACTGTTTTAATTAGTGTTCAGTGGCAGACAACAGAAATCACTCCAGCTACTATAAGCAGAAAGGAATGTATTTCCAGATGCAAGATGACATAGGAAGCCATTGGAAGGAATCCAAGAGCTGGAGCTTCCAAAAACAACTCCCTGTACCACCCCCCAAATCACCCTGCCTCTGCTATATTGGGGAAAACTGCCACTATCACTATAAGAAGTCACCAAGTCAGGAAGCTAATGGCTACAGAACAACCCAGACTCTGTGATGATCCACAGGAGCAAAGTGCATGGCTTTATGCCTTTTTTCCCTCCTAATTCAGTCACAAATTCGAGACTGACAAGAGAGCATCTGATTTGCAGAACCTGGATCATATCCAGAATCCTAGCTGCAAGAGAGTCTGGGAAATGAGGTTTTTAGCTCATCCTGGCCTCTGCAGTACAGAATGGCACAGTTGACAGAGGCTGAAATGGAAGTTAAGAAGACTATCCACAAACTGCACCCCCCAATTATTTGCAGGGCTATAAAGATAATTAAATGAGGTGGCATTTATAAAGTGCCTCAGACAGTGCCAGGCTATTAGTAGGTTCCCAATAAATACCAGTCTCCCTTCTCTTTCTCAAAAATTTGCTATGGGTTGCCCTTCTGAGTCATCCTAAAAGAACAGAAGAAAAAAATCTGGGAGCAGAGAATAGATCTTCCTAATTTGTCTGTGTGGTTTATTTGGACATCTTCAATTTAACAACCTTATTAACATCAGAGTTATCCCCATTTAAGGCAGTCCCCTACCTCCACAGAAAGATGGGCTCATCTTAAACAGTAGTTTAGGTCATTCTATGTAAGCCACATTTTCAAAGGGACCTCCCTCTGAATAATTACACTCACTTTATCAGTTAACTACTATTCATTGGGCACCTACTAGATGCCAAGAAGGTGTGATTCCTCCCCTTCAAAGAGTTAACAGCCTAAGCAAGGTAATTGTAAAAATCTTATAAGAGTAAAAATTCTAATAAAAAGCTAAGATAAAAGAACAGGGTGCGATGAGCCAGAATAAATAGGGTGAAACTGATTCTATTCAGGGAGTCAGGAAAGATCTCCCCGAGGAAATAATGTCTGCTCTAGGACCTGAAAGATGAATAAAAGTTAATCAAGTAAGGGTGGGGGGTGAAGAGCATTTCTGGCAGAGAAAACAGCATGTGCAAAAGCTGTATGTTTGAGAAGCCAAAAGAATACCAGCATGGCTAGAGTGTGCTGAGTGAGAAGAGTGGAGTGAGAATTACCTGGACTGTGTAACCCCAGGCTATTACCTGGAGTAACATTTCCCCTGAGGTTGGCAACCAGATATGTTAGGCAATTAGCATTTTACAAAAATAACATTTAAATCAATGTTTGTCTACCTTTCCACATCTCAGTTATCTCTTCTGCAAAAGAGAATGATGTTCATTGGGTGGCTGTGAGTATTAAATGCGCTAAAAAGTGTAAAGTTATTAGAAAAGGGTTGGACACATTTTGAATGCCAGCAGCAACATCTTCATCATCTTCCATGTCTAGCCATATCACTTCAGAGAGGTCCATCAATTCTTCTCTGTCTACATAACTTCTCAGAGAGCTTCTCTAGCTCACACACAGCAGAGGCTTTCATGTGACACCCCCATATGGCCACAGCAGATTGGACCAAAGTGAATGCTTCCCGTGACCTGGACATATTCAATTCTAACACCTGGGAAATTCTTACAATTCAGATGGAGGCTGAATTGATCCAAGGGTGATAGAACCTGGAGCTATAAGGTCATGAAGAAGAAATGCCACAGCCCTGGACCAGTAGAAACTGAGCAAGAGCAAAACCTGGTATCCTGGTGGCAGACATCAGCCTGCAGAGAGGAGAATGGAGCAGATATGCCAAGATTAACTCCAGAGAGCAGGTGATAAACAACATTCGAGTTCCCATGAGAGCCAGCTGCATACATTGGGTTCCTGGAGAACCTTCTGTGTCCTGACAACAAAACTTCCTATTCACTTTGATTTCCTAGAATGAGTTTCTGTTCCTTGCAACTGAGCAATCACTGCCAAAGAGATGTGTCAAAGTAGAGAACTGAGGCCACTGTTCTTTAAATGAGACCTGAACTGCAACCCCATCTTGCAAATAGGACATACCATAGCTGTGTGCCCTGCCATCATTTTAAGAGCTTTGCACAGGCTGTTCCCTTTGCATGGAAAGCTCTTCCACTCCCTGCTTGCAAGACTAGAACTTACTCACCTCCTAGGCTTCCCCCAGGAGTATCACTTCCACAGACTCCCACTCCAGGGTAGACCCTTGCTGTGGTTTCTGTTGCTCTTGAAACCTCGCGTTGGCAGTATGAAACTTACTTTTGATCACTTGTCCAGTGACTACCACCACCCTTGCCCCCAGACATGACACTCCACATTTGCCTCCCTCTTTTCTGCCATATCTCCAGGGCTTGACACAGTGACTGGCACACAGCAGCTGCCCAACAAATGTTTGATTAATGAATGATCAATAGTCTAAAAGGATTAAATTGACTTTTCCAGCTTTCCTTTACTCTTTTATTTTTGGGGGGAAAAAGTTTTACTTTAATCAACTAGATGCTCTACTCTATGCAAGGTATTGGAGACACAAAGATGAATTAGACACAATTCCTGTGCTTAGGACTTGATAGTCTAGGGAAACCAATAGATAAGCAGGAGAATAAGTTTATTTTAATATAACATGAATGTTGAGAGAGAGAAAGAAAGGGAGAGGCTATCACGGAACTATTCTTTTTCTTTTTCTTTTTCCTTTTTTTTTTTTCTTTTTTTGAATTGGAGTCTCACTCCGTTACCCAGGCTGGAGTGCAGTGGCACACTCATGGCCACCCCAGCATTGACCTGCTGGGCTCAGGCAATCCTTCCCTCTCAGCCTTCCAAGTAGCCAGAACTACAGGTGTGCACTACCATGCCCAGCTAATTTTTTGATTTATTGTAGAGATGAGGTCTTGCCAAGTTTTCCAGGAACTATTTTTAAAGGGTATCTTCATTGACAGGAGAGGAGAGGAATGGAAGAGAGAGGACCTAGTGGCCCCTGTACAAACATTCCTTTGAATTACCACAGAAAATAAACATAGTAGACATATAATTTTTTGTCTGCTCAGCATCTATTCTCCCTAATTCTGGATATAGCTCTCCAATTTTCCTTTTAGAAAAGTACCTTCCCACCCTCTTGATCCACCACAACCTTGGTGTAGCTGGTGCTAATTCAACACCTCACTCCCTGCCCTGCTCCCAGTATCAAGGGTGTGGGTATGCATCCAGGTCTAGTCAATCAACACATTCTATCTCCATGATGAGTGACTTGGGAATGATTATGTGATAGAGTTTAGCCAATCTCAGGATTGGGGGGGTGGGAACCAAGAAGAAAGACACCCTTTTTTTGTCACTAGGGTCCCTAAGCTGGTAGCAGCCTTGAACTCCTGAAGCCCATCTTGTGACTACAAGGTAAAAAACCTCTCCCCAAAAATAAATCTTACAAGAAAAGTAGCAGGTCTGAGAGAAAAAGATGTTTCAGGTAAGAGTGTGACCATCTGGATCCAACTAAATCCATCCTGAATTTTTCAGTTATGGGTCAAAAAAAATCCTATTTTTTTCTGCTCACATTATGTTTCTGAATCTCAGCATCATGATGGTTTCTGGCTGAATGGAGCTGCCTCATGCATCATAGGATGTTCAGTGACTTCTACTACCCACTGGAAGTCAAGAGCCATTCTCACCCTCCAGTTGTGGCCACGAAAAATAGCTCCAGTCATGGCCAAACATCCCCTGGAGGGCAAAAATCACCTCCTACTGAGAACCACTGGTTGAAACCAGTTTGAATCAGGTTTCTAATGCTTGCAACCAAAAGCGTCATGACCACACAACAGCCCATCAAATAATTCTCCATCCAATTTCCAGAAATAATTCTCACTCCTACATGCATTTATTTTCTGTTAATGCCTGGAATATCTTTTTATGGGTTTTGCTTTCAAAGGCTAGTCAGCTGATTTCACATTCTTTAAAATATTGGAGTAAATGAAAGTAAGTCAATCAGATCAGGAACAACTTAGAACTCAGTTCCTGCGGTACTTTTCTAAGTGGCATGTTTGGGTACATCGATTATACTTTTTCTCCCCTTTAAAAATTTAAACATCTTCCCTCATTTGCTTTCTTTATTTTAGAATTTTCAGCAGTCAATTTTCTTTTATCCACAGACCTCGTCTTCGATGGGAAACTAATCAATAAGAAATTATATTTTTGCCAAGCTATTTTAAAGTAATGTAACCAACATATTTTCCTCTAATTCATGGCTTTATTGATTGTGAAATGAAAACAGAAATACTGCATCCCTGAAGCCTCCATTTCATTAAGCTCCATCACAGCTACCTTCACCCACTGGAGCCATTTCTTCCAGTGTCATTGTTTTGGATGAAGCTTGAGTTTGATCATCAACCTCATATTTTAAATTGAAGCTCGGCTAGAATAGAGTTACTTCTTCAGAATGAAGGATGGCAGTGTTGTAATTAGCAGCAAAGCTCTGAAAGACAGGCTGTACCCACTAATTCTATCTAAAATCATTTTTTCCCCAGTAATTACTCTTATCTTGGTGAAGCTGACCCACCTCTTGGCCCCTAAATTGGAGTCTCCATTTCAATAAAATGTCACATTGTGTTAAATAAGAAAATCAAAGTGAAAATGAAGTTTCAGGAGAAGTGTAGCTACCGTCTTTTCAGTTGTCTTTTAAAACATCACCCGGGTGAGCTTTCAAGCACCAGTATAGATAGATATGATGAAAATGTGTTTCATAGATGTATATCTGAAGACAGTCATGATGCTTATGAAAAACGGAGAGGGGAAGAAACAGATAGTGAAGGCCCAGTGCATAGTAGGTGCTTTATAACACCTGGTGATCTGGCAATTTTATTGGTGTGGAAAGGGGGAAGGGATTCTGCTATTGGGGCCATCAATAGTATTAGTAGTAAAGTTATATTGGTCCTTGATTAGAAGAAAAGAAATCTACTTATTTTGGGAAGTAGCTTCAAAGTGTGTCAAGTGATTAAATCTAAAACACATTGGGAACAAGCTGACCAAACATCACTGGGCACATACAGTCTTGCAGCCACAAGACCAAGAGCCAAGAATTCACTTCAAGTTTGAGAAAACATAGCAGAAACTAATAAGACCTCCCTGTAGGAACTGCACTCCTGGTTTCTTTGGTTATGTACCATCCTCCATGCTAATTATTTTATAACAAAATAGGCATATGCAAAGTTATAGGGTAGAACATGTGATCTAGCCAATTCATACTGAAGGCAAATAAAGGATAGAGGATGAGCAAGGTTTGCACATTATTTCTGAAAAATCACTGAGCCCCTACTCTGTGCCTGACACTGTCCTAGGCTTAGAATACAAACAAAACAAAGATCCCTGCACTTGAGGAGCATACACAGTAGCTGACAGAGGGTGAGATCACAGAAGAAGGTCAAGGCCTGTGAATACAAGAGATTGCAATGAGCCTGAATGCTTCCTGGGTCCTACCAGCCTGTGACACCCATTGCCTTTGGCAGAGGTGAGTGGAGATAAACAAACTGTTTCCTGTACCCAGGTGACCTCTTCTATTTTACCTGTTATGGGAACAAACTCCCATCTCCAGGACAGGGAGGAGTTAGAGCAGCTTCTCCTGGTATGGCAGTTGTAGTGAGCTAACCTGAGCTGCAGCCCATTTGGGAAATCATCTGCTTAGATAACTCACTCATCCCTGGTTGCCATCCACAAAGTCGGAGCCTCCATGGAGGGATTTTGTGTTTCTGTAAATGGATACAGGAGACTGAATAATTTACAAAGAATAATAGGTTGACTTGACTCATGATTCTGATGGCTAGAAGACTGGACCTCTGGTGAGAGCCTCAGGCTTCTTCCATTCATGGTGAAAGGTAAACAGGAGCTGGTGTGTGCAGAGATTGCATGGCAAGAGAGGAAGCAAGAGAGAGTGGGGAGGTGCCAGGCTCTTTTTAACAACCACTTTTGTGGGAGCTAAGAGTGAGAACTCACTCATTCCATGAAGACAGTACCAAGTTATTCGTGAAGGATCTGACCCCATGACCCAAACATCTCCCACCAGGCCCCACCTCCAATATTGGAATCAAACTTCAACATGAGGTTTAGGGGGACAAATATGGAAACTGCAAAAATTAAAAAAATTTAAAAATATTTAAAAAAAGAACCAGCATATGTTGAGACTGCTGAGACTGTCCCTTCACATATATATCTTGTCTCATTTCATGTTCACAATCCTATGAGGTATGCATGTATCACCCCATCTCACAGATGAGGAAACTGAGGCTCAGAGAGAGTAAGTGGCTTGCATAAGGTCAAGATGACTCCAAAGTCTATGGCCTTTCTGCATTGCTGTGCTGCCATTTCATTCAATAAACCCAGCATATTATCATGGGAGTATTAACAGATCAATAGCCTGAGTCTTTCCTGCGGCTGGCTTCAGGTCTATCCCTAGGATGGGTATTGTGAGGAATATAAAATTAGGTGCCATCTTTGCTCTCCTGGGGCTAAGATTAGTTGAGGAGAAAAGAGGAAAGAAAACACTCATGCAATATTTAAAAAATAATACCAATACTCCACCCATATCCACCATATCTTGCTCAAATATTTGTTGGTCCCAGAATGCACCATGCCTTTGCACAAGCCTGCAATGCCCTTTCCCCTCTCCTCTCTCCTCCCACCTCAATTAGCTCCATTTCCCAAAAGTTAGATCCTCTACAAAACCCCTCTACACCTGGAGGCTTGTGAGTAAACTCTCTTGGTTGCACTCATAGCCTCCTGTGCTCACCTCTACCATAAAACTTATAATATCTCTTAGAAAGGGAATACCAGTGAGAACTTCAGAAGTTGGAGAACCCAGTAATCAAGATGACTGGGGAGAAAACAAAAGAGATGGGGAGGGGGCTGAAGGAATTTTATGTGGTCCAAGGTGGTACCACCTACCACAGAAAATTGATAGCCGGGTAAGGGACTGTATGGAGCTAAGGATGTAATCATAGTGGGATAGAGAAGACAACTCTACTCAAAACCACATTAATCACAATGTTTTGCTTTTTCTTATTTTCTCTAGGTGCTTCCACCTCTGGAAACATATCTGAGCAGCATAGCTACAGGGTAGGCAGTAGGTTTTGTCATCCTCATTTGATAGAAAAAGAAATTGGCCTACTCAGAGAGGTTAGGTGAGCTGCCCAAGGTCACACAACATGAAGATTCTAAGGCAACAGAACCATGTGGTTAAGATCACACACTCTGATGTCAGGCAAACAATAGCTCTCAACTTCCTGGTCCTGTGACCTTGAACAAAAGACCTAACTTCCCCCAAGACTTATTTTTGAAATCTAAGAAAGGGGACTAACAAATCTTTACCTCATAGAATTATTGTGTAATCCAGTAATTAGATTAGACCTATGACAGCCCTTGACATCTGTGACAATAAACCTTTGTCCCACCCATCACCATTACCTTTGTTTTGCTGGAGTCATCTGCAAAACCACTTGTATGAAACTGTGGTCCCAGCTGCTCTCCAGGGACATTGGGACTTCCTTTTGAGATGTGGCAGCCAAGATGCTTTTGGACCCCAAGTTTCTGGGCTCTTATCCAACTGCGTGTCCCCTTCCTTAAAAAGCCAATGGCTTCACATTTCCTTTCGAAGCTTCCAGGAAACAAATGCCAGGGGCCTGCTTCATGGAACGGCTTGGGAAATAATTAGTTTGCCTTCCACAAAAGCCAGAGTTCATTTCTGAGATATTTAAAAACTCTGCTGATGGCTTAAAATAAATATCACAATGGAGATGTCAAAATAGCAGTGTGTTCTAATGCATGACATTTGTGGGGAGGGGAGAGTGAAAAATGTAAATGGATTTACCAAAATAATCTCAAGGTAAGACCTTTGAGGCTGATACCACAGAAATGTCATATTGTTTCAAGTTTTTTTTCTCTTTGCATGTTTGTGTTTTTCTCCTTTGAGGGCATTGAAAGTTTTGTTATAAAAAGAAATAAAGAACTGTTCTCACAAAGAAAAAAAAAAGTTGGCTGCATTTTTTAAAAATCAACCTTAATAATTTCCAACCATTTCCTTATGAGTTTAATGCAATCCCCAAATACTTAACAACTGATTTCTCCAACTGGAACATGTATTAAGCACCCAATGGATGCTGAGTTCTAGGCAGGGTTTTTAATTTTTTTTAATTTTTAATCCTCATGGATGCTCAGTGAGGCAGGAATGACTTTCTCCATTCTGCAAAGGAGGCCAATGGAGACCCTCAGGTATGCTGACAGGGCAAACCTTCAGGACTGGGGCCCAAGTCTGTCTTTATTCTGACTCCGTGTTCTTTTCAGCATATTCTCGGAGTCCTTTACCCCATCCAGACCTGTGAGCACTGACAAGGCTGCAAATACAGTCACATTAACGGGAGTCCATGGCTGGTATAAAGCATTAAAGGGCAAATCTCAAAGAGAAGTCGTTCTAAGAAATGCCCACAAGCCCAAGAATATGTCCTCTTCCCCTGGCCTGCCTGGAAAAACTTTCTTCATTATTTCTTACCACTTTCCACTTTGCATTTTCTACTTTGTTAAACACCAAATCACTTCGGTTGCCCAGAACTCTGTCTCATATCCCATGTCACCGTGTCTTTGCAAATACTGTTCCTTTTTTCCAAATGCTTTTCTTCCACAATCCACTTGGTGGACTTGGTACATGCATCAAAACCCTGTTGAAACATAACCTTTTGGAAGAAGTCTTATTCATCTCTCTCTACTCCTATACTCAATGGAATTCGTGCATCCCTCCTAGTACTCCCTCCATGCACGTACATGCTTACATTTTTGCAATTACTACAATGTTTATAGTTTTGCTCTCTGGGTTGATTGTTTGGTTTGGCTGATATATCTGTTTTCCTCACCAGGAGACTTTCCTGCAGGCAGGGGTTATGCCTTAATCTACCTCTGTATCCCCTATGCCCAGCCTACTGCCTGAGTCAAAACAAGCATCTAATTGAATTGAATCAAAATTGAAAATGAAAACAAATATCATGGAGAACTAGAAGATAGGAAAACAAGTGTTAATGTTGTGAAAGTCTATTACAGAGCAATCAACCAGACCATGTTTTCCTAATACAGATTACAAAACTGGCACAGAGGCAAGACGGAGCAGCAGTGGGGATTTATACTCTCTGGACATCTGTTGGGCGTCTCATCTGATAAATCTTCGCCTTGCCTTGCTGATGATTTCATCTTTCAGAAGACAGAGGAAGCTACAGAGGAAATGGTTATTTGGCACTAAATCCTGGCAACAAGGAAACACCAGCTAATGAGAAAAGTGGAATCCTTGGGAAGAAAAAAAAATGGGCACATAATCTCATAATGATCATGCAAGCAAGCAAACAAGCAAGAAAACAAGCATTCATTAAGCACCTACTGTGTGTCACCTTCTTTACGTGGGTTACTACGTTTAATTCTCATAGCAACCCTAGAAGGTGGACGTAAGTTGCTTCAATTTACAGAAAAGAAAATTAGAAAATGCAGAAAAGTAAAGTAGCTTACCCAAGGTTATACAATGCAAGTCTATCTGCCTATAAACCTCAAGTTTTAACCTGACACTGTGCTGCTGGGCAAAAAAAGCAGGGCATTGCCAGACTCAAAGTTGATGAAAAAGCAGCATCAATCAGTATACACTAGGTAATGCTGCAGTAACAAAACACACACAAACACATACACCAAAATTGCAGTAATATGATACAATCCAGTTGTTTCTTGGGGCCTCAGTGACTTTCTAGGATGGGTAGCCACCATCCTTCCTGTGCTGACTCAATACTCTTATCTGCTTCCAGCTCATGAACCTCCATGCCAACAGTTGCTTCAGAGTTTGCCTCAGTCCGGGGGGAAAGAGCCCTGAGGATCTCACTCCAATAATAAATACACATGAATACACATGACACAGCCCAATGCCAAGGGACAGAGAAGTGCAATTCTCCACCCAGAAAGAGAAAGAACCAGAAATGGTTTAGCACCCAAAGTCCCTACAACACAACAGTAGCTTTTGTCAGGTTGATACAGAAAGCTTCCATATGCAGCAATGAATGTTTGCCAAGACCTTCCTGTGCTCACTACCAGGAGAGAAAGGAGAGCATGAAAACAAAAATTAGTAACTATGTAGCAATGTTCAAAAATAGAGACAGGGAACGCTGTTCAAAACCAGCCTAGGCAACATAGCAAGACCTCATCTCTACAAAAAAAAAATCAAAAAAATTAGAAAGACATGGTGGCACACACTTGTAGCCCCAGCTACTTGAGAGGTTGAGGAGGGAGGATTGCTTGAGCCCAGGAGGTCAAGGCTTCAGTGAGCCATGACCATGCCTCTGCATTCCAGCCTGGACGACAGAGTGAGCCACGACTAAAAAAAGAGCAATTGGTAAAAATAACAAGAACTTTCTAGAGGCTCTTAACTGAAGGCTGTGAGCAAAAGCCGGAAGGTAGGACACAAATAAAAACTGTTTTGCAAATGGAAACAGGACAGCATGAGAGAAAAGGCACTAAGCCTTTGTCCCCGGGCTATGTGGCCTTGTAAAGTTACTTAGCCTCTCTGTGCCTTGGTTTTCTCATATGTGCAATGGGAATGATATACAATCTACCTCAAAAGGTTATTGTGAAGATTGAGAAGGTCCTGCAGGTTATGTACGTGAGGTACCTGGTAAAATGCTAGATCAAGGAAGAGAGTGATAAGAATAAGAAGGATGATAATGACAATAAGCTCTTCAATTGGATAATATCAAGATGGTTGTCCCAGGAACTCTATGCCTCGTTAGCTCTCTGACTTCATTCCCCATCACCTTGTTCTTGCCTGAACTCCCACCACTCCAGCTACACTGGTCTTTCTGCTCTTATTTGATCACACCAGAATGTTCATGCCTCAGTGTCTAGATGCTTCAGCATTCCCTATCTCTAAAACGCTCTTCTCAGAACAGGAGAGCATGTCTTGTTCAAGGGCTATTTACTCATTGAAAACTTTCATCACGACCTTGTATTAGTCAGTTTTGCATCGCTATAAAGAAATACCTGTGGCTGGGCAATTTATAAAGAGAAGAGGTTTATTTGGTTCATGGTTCTGCATAGCACCAGCATTTGTTTGGCTTCTGGTGGGGCCTCTGGAAGCTTGCAATCATGGCAGAAGGAGAAGGGGAGCCTGCATGCCACATGGTGAGAGTGGAAGCAAGAGAGAGAAGGGAGGCTTCAGGCTCTTTTTAAAAGCCAACTCTCGCATGAACTTACAGAGCCCGAGCTCACTCATTACCACACCATGCCATTCATGAGACACCTGCCCTCGTGATCCAATCACCTCCCACTAGGCTCCACCTCTAACGTTGGGAATCCCATTTCAACACAAGATTTGGAGGGACAACCACCCAAACTATAGCATGCCACCTTGAAATCATAACCTCTAGCCCCTGCTCTGCACTCTCTTATCCTTCTTCCTTATTTTATTTTCACACTGGCACTTGTCACTTGATAATACACAAAATAATGTACTTATTTATTGTGTTTATTTTCTATCCCTCCATTAGAATATATTCCCAAACTTAGGTGAATCCCCAGCCCAGAAAAACACGTGGCACATAGTATGCATGTATCATTATGCATTGGGTTTTTTTTCTACTGTTATTGTCAGTGACTTTGCATTTCTCTTCTCTGATTCATTACTTATTAGTTTTACATTTTAGCAATGAGGTATGCCTTATTTCTAAATTAAGGGTCTCTTTCACCTTCTACACCTTTAACTCCAACATCCCAAGATTCCATAACAAAACATCCTGAAGAGTTCATTGTCAAAGTGCACCCCAATCTTCCTATATTGTTCTACAAAGACCTGTTCTTACTTCAGTCTTGCAAGTTCCCATCATATCATACTTCCTGAGCCTCAGAGTGGCTTGGACATCAACTTGTGAGAGGTCACTAGCATCCAAAATGCCCAAGACTCACAGAATTTCATAAGTTCCTGTAAGTATCATATTTCCTGAACTATAAGATCAACCTATGGCTGTAAACATCAGTCTGCCCTTAATCATTTTGTACTTATATTGATTGGTTTATTTTCAGGGGAACAGGGCCTTCATTGAAACTAGAATCTAGCTCATGTAATTCTGTATCACGAATAATATGGAAGTACATGTACTAGGTGCTATTAAGAGTTCTTGTACTGAGTCAAGAAGCAATGGTTTGCAAGTAAGTATGATATCTGAATTTCTTGGGTAATTTCTGAGTACATTTGCAACACAGAGACAAAATATGGGAACCACTCCAACATCAGATCTTATTTGGTTGAAAATATCTACATCTCTAGGGCAATGAAATAACTAACCAGCTACAAATTATCCAGGGGGTACACCCTCCATTTCCTCAGGAAAAAGGACTCAGATATATGGAGCATTTTCATAGCACCAGCCCAACAATGAACGTTTTAAATATATTATCTCATTTCATACCCACAAGGGGTTATACTAAGGTATATTTTATTGGCTCCACTTTTCAGGCAAGGAAACTGAGCCTCGGAGAGGTTATAATAATTGCTCAAGTGCATGCATTTAGCAAGAAACAGGGTTAGAAGTCAAAGCTATGTCTGCCTGACTCTAACGCCTGTGCTTTTTTCATCACAAAGAATGAGAATTGGGGAAAACAAGCTGCTCAAAAGACAATGAGCACTAGTACTGGTAGACCTGCTTCTTTGTGGTCCTTGAAAGAGACACTTCTGTGGCTTTGGAGCCACCAAAGCCATGGCAAGGTGATACGTTCAGTCCAGATGGATCCCTCGCCCCATTTGGGAATTAATCACTATCTCCAAAAGACTGAGCTCATTGAAGGCATTTAACTGAACCCATTCATCCACAATTACTAATTGGCCTCCATAAACCAACAAAAGAAAGGTCTGTTCATTCAGATGACCATGGGACTAGTTCACCCTCGAGCTCAAATCTCATCCAAATGGACAGAAGTCCTCAGGCCAAGACTGGGAAACTGGCCACTCCTCTCAAAGCTGGCAGCAGTTCAAAAGCCACCAACTTAATATCACGAGAGATGAGGAGAGGCAAACGGTGAGCAAAGTATCCACAAAAACCCAAAGGGCCAATGTATTTCCCAGATTCCTCTAAAATGGGGCCTTTGAATGGTAATTAGGTTTAGATGAGGTTATGAGGGTGGGTCCTCATGAAGAGATTTGTGCCCTTATAAGAAAGATTTTTCTCACTCTGTCTTTGCCATGTAAGGTCACAGGAAGAAAATAATCACCTGCAAGTCAGGCAGTGAGCCCTATCTGAGAACCAAATCAGCTGGTATCATGATCTTGGACTTCCCACCCTCCAGAACTGTGACAAACAAATGCCTGTTGTTTAAGCTACTTGGTCTACAGTATTTTGTTCCAGCATCCCAAACTGACTAAGACACTTGACTTGCCATCGCTCTCTAAAAACATGTTTCCCCCCATCTATGTTCTTGGTCTCAGACTTCACCAACCACCCAAACTGAAATCATTCTAGACTGCCCCTCCTTCCTTCACTCTCACACCCAATCAGTCCCCAATTCTTATAGATTCTAAGACCGGAATGGCCCTTCCATCCGACCCTTTTCTCCATTCATAGCTGATTCTAACTCATACTCAGCACTCATAGTGTCTCCCAAAATATTACAGCAGTCTCCCCTGTGGTCTCACTAATGCCATTTTTCCCAGTAGAGTCCTTATTCGAGGGGGGAACCAAAACAACCTGGAATTTATTTATTTTAAAATTGTGTATCTATTTTTACATGTTTAAACTTCAGTCACCTTCAAAGTACTCTCCATTTGATGCAACACACTTATCGAGACACTTTTGCCACTACTCAAAACAGTTTTTGAACTTGTCCATTTAGTGCTTCTGCTTTTTGTTTGTTTCATCTCTTCCACACTGGCAAAATATTTTCATTTGAGGACTTTTTTCATCCAGGGAAACAAAGTCGCTCGGGAAAAGATCACGTGATCAGGAAGAGTGGGGCATAGGGGTCATGCTGCTATTGGTCAAAAACTGTTGAACTTTCAGCACGATGTGGGTAGGTGTGTTGTCATGGTGGAAGAACCAGTCACCTGTTTGTCACAGCTCAGGACATTTCTTCTGCAACACAGCTTCTCACAACAACACTAGCTGGTAAACTGATACAGATGAGTTCCTAGAATACTTACCTAGCACGAGAAGCTTGTACTCTAAGCTTGTACCCTTCAAAAGATAATTTTGGAATTTTGGGGGTCCTCCCTCATGTATTATGCAAACGTCATCTTCTGAAACATAATCCTGAATCTGCCACTTCTGAGTTTAAAATCTGAAAATTCACAAAATCTCCAGAATAGTCTCTGTTCCTCAACAGGAAAACCTACCATGACTTAGCCCTGCTCCCCACCCAGGCTCCATCACTGATCATTTCTCCAACAAGCCCTCTTTAGTTCAGATTCCACAACCTACATCCAGATCCCCGAGATGGCCCAGGCCTCATGCCTCTATGCCTTTGCATGTGCTGTTCCTCTGCTCACAACTCTCTCTCCCTTCCTTGGCTGCTGAACTAATACCTCATCATCATCTTTCATAAGTTCAAATCCCCCCGTAGGTCATTTCTGATGTCCCCTCTGCAGACTGTATAATAAGACTGCTTTTCCCTCTGCTCCTTCTATAGTGGATTCCCACTATAATAAATACGACATGATGAGCCAGGTGGTGGCACGCGCTTGTAGTCCCAGCTACTCAAGAGGCTGAGACAGAAGGATGGCTTGAGCCCAGGAAGTCGAGGCTGCAGTGAGCTACGATCGCACCACAGCATTGCACTCCAGCCTGGGCGACAGAGCAAGACCCATCACAAAAATACATACATACATACATAAGACAAAATATTGTAACTTGTTTTTTCCTCTTTCTCTGTCTCCTCCATAACCAGATGGCCATCTCTTTGAGGATAGAGCTGCTGTCTTACTTGTTTTCAGGGTCACATGTGTTTTAAGGATAAAAATCAAGAAAAATTAAAGTTTTTGCAACTGTGCTAAAGCCAGAAATTCCTGAAAGCAACCGTTTAATGCATATCAGGGGAATAATTATAATGATATAACAATATCAACTATTTTCAAGTGCTTAATATGACTAAACATTTTATAGGCATAGCTCATTTAATCCTTTTAACCACCCTATGAGGATGTATTATTTTTGCTTTCTTTTTTTATGAGACAAATGAAGCGCACACACACACACACACACACAAATACACACACAGTGGGTTTTTGAGTTGGAAAGACATCATTCCAATATGGCTCTGCCATTTATCACCTATGTGGCCTAGAGGCAAATCACTTAGTCTCTGTTTGTTTCATCTGAAATGGGAAAAGATGTATTATGATCATTAAAAATACTATTTATAAAATTATCGAGCTGAACACATGGCACACACTTGTAGTCCCAGCTACTTGAGAGGCTGAGGAGGGAGATATGCTTGAACCCAAGAATTTGAGACTAGCCTGGACAAAATAACGAGAAGAGAATCTCATAAAAAAGAAATTATTTGTGTGTAGTAGGTATTCAGTGTTAATGCCTCTTTCTCCAAACTTTCAGAGGTTACTCTGAATGCGAGCCTAAACCTTTACTCTTCTGGAATAGTATTTAAGTCGTACTTTGGATAAGTAGCCTTTGGTTGGCTGAGATATGGGGGTGTCCATTTGGTTTGGCACCATTTGATGCAATGGATCAGCTCCAAGTCTGTCCCCATCCATGCCCCCCACCCTCCCTAATAACCCCCATACAACTCTAGCCTCAAGGACAAGAGGAGGCTAATATTCTTGTCCTGGAATGAGGTTGGAATGAGCATGACTTCGTGCAGTTTACCTGATAACTTTTAAAAGCTCAAAGCTTAGCAGTTTGTTTTTGAGGTTGTGAAGCAAATGTGAACGCATTCGCTATGTATTTCCATCAAGCGTTTCTGAAGGCCGTGTACACCACCACGCGCCCAGGTATGGAAGCTGGAGACCTGATGCAGGCGGGAATTTTCTGGGCTAGTACTTAAGCCTGATGGCCTGGAGATGCTGAGGCTGGCTTCAACCACCTCTCCCCCACCCATCCTGATCCAGCCCCAGCTCCGCACTTGGGAACACACTGACATTTCCAAATGTACTGATTACAGGGGCCTACTCGGTTTGGGCGTGGGGGGCGGGGGGGGGGAATGAGGGGAAGGGGAGAAATGGATGGACTTTATTATTTGTAGGAGGAAAACAGAAGAATAAACAACGCTTTTGTTTGGAGGACAAAACCAAAATTATCGGTTGAATGGGACTGAATTAAGCACTTAAAGTTCAGTCCTTCCAGAGTGCTGACAAGGCAGACAGACGGAGATCAATACAGAAACAATTTGCACTGTGGGGAACCTGGGCTCTGGTTATTAACGACTAATTATACCAAGTTTTCTATGGAATTGGGTCAGTTCCCTTACAGGTCACAGTTCTGCAGGACTCGCTGGCCACATCAGACCCAGGTCAAGGATGGGATTCGCAGAGCGAGGAGTCCAAGGTGCAGGAGAAAGAAACTCCTGGAGGTCTTCCTTTGCTCAGTGAAGCCCACTTTACGGTTTGCCACTTGCAAATCGGGGCATTGGAGGCTCACCACAGGTTTATCAAATGTTTAAAATATGACTACCAATGGCAAGACTGATGTTGAACTAGGAGTATCATATGGCCACACCAGTTGTTAAAACACGGAAATTCTTCCATCCATTCTAATCTCATCCAGGATCACACTCCCTGAGCCTCAGTCCCCATCCCCCAGACTTCCCAAGTCCCTCCCTGCCATTATCCAAGAACTAGAGTTAACACCTGGCACAGCAAGGATCTCCAAGACCTGTGTCAGCATACACTCTGATGAGACCATGCTCCTGCCCTACAGGTGCTCAAATATTGTGAGTGCAACCCTGATCACAGACAATTGCTTTCTATAATTTGTCAGTCACTAGCCAGTCTACAAACTCAGATGGCTTCCTTTGGGGAAGGGAGATGTTTATTGTACATAAATAATGTCACACACACATACACCCACTATACATACACATAACTATGTGTATATATGTAGTTATGTATATGCAGTTATATATACATATATAGAAATATACAGAGGGTGTCAGAAAAAGTATACACATGTTAAGAAAGGAAAAAAACTGTATTAAAATTGTAATACCCAATATACACCAATAACCAAAGATGAATACAAGTCAACATATAATTATATATAAATTATATACAGCAGTCCCTTTGTATATGTGGAGGTTTGTTCCTGGACCCTCCCAGATACCAAAATCCATGCGTATTCAAATCCTGCAGTTGACTCTGAGGAACCAGGGAATACAGAAAGTTACCCTCCACTCATACACACAGGTTTTGAATCCTGCATTTGGTTGGAAAAAAAAAAAATCTGTGTATAAGTATACCTGCACAGTTCAAGCTTATGTTGTTCAAGAATCAATTGTGTGTGTGCATAAATGAGGGGGAACCCAAAATTATCTTTTGAAGGGTGAGCCCCTTGTGTAGCACAGGCTTCCCCCGCTAGGTACATTTTCTAGGAATCCATCAGCATCAGTGTACCAGGTAGCATTGTTATGAGAGGCTGTGTTTGGCGTCAGTTAATTTTTTTTTTTTTTAGATTCTTTTTTTTTTTCTTTTTTGAGTTGGAGTCTCACTCCATTGCCCAGGCTGTAGTGCAATGGCACGCTCCTGGCCACCCCAGCGTCGACCTGCTGGGCTCAGGTGATCCTTCCACCTCAGCCTTCCAAGTAGCCGGAACTACAGGCACGCACTACCACACCTGGCCAATTTTTCAATTTATTGTAGAGATGAGGTCTCACCATGTTGCCCAGGCTGTCCTCAAACCCGTGGGCTCAGGCAATCCCCTCACCTTGACCTCCCAAAGTGCTGGGATTACAGGCTTGAGCCACCACGCCCAGCCATTTTTTGAGATTCTTTCAAGATGCTTGTCCATTTCATGATGAGTGATACATATAAACAACCTGCTCACACTGTGCTGAATGTTCAGCATGTTTTACCAAAAATGGCACGACCCCCATGCCTCACTCTCCCTAGTCATCCAATCGCATTCTAAGTGACTTTTTTTCTTTCCCTGGATGAAAAAAACTCCTCAAAGGGAAATGTTTTGCCAGTGTGGAAGAGGTGACACAAAAAATGGCAGAAGCACCAAAAGGCATCAAAATTGACAAGTTCAAAAGCTGTTTTGAGCAGCTGAAAATGCATCTTGATAGGTGTATTGCATCAAATGGAGAGTCTTTTGAAGGACATTCAAGTTTAAACATGTAAGAATAAATATACATTTTCTTAATAAATAAATTCCAGGATTTGGAGGGTCCCGTGTGTGTGTGTGTGTGGGTGTGTGTATGTGCATGTGTGTAAATGCAGTTTATGTAAATGTGGTGTGTCTGGGAGATATTTTCACATGTTGATAAGTATAAATTTCTCTTATCTTTTTTTTTTATGTTGGAGTCTCACTCCGTCACCCAGGCTGGAGTGCAGTGGTACACTCACGGCCACCCCAGCATCTACCTGCTGGGCTTAGGTGATCCTTCTGCCTCAGTCATCCAAGTAGCCGGAACTACAGGTGCACGCTATCACGCCAGGCTAATTTTTTATTTATTGTAGAGACGTGGTCTCACCAAGTTGCCCGGACTGGTCTCAAACCCGTGTGCTCAGGCAATCCACTCGCCTCACCCTCCCAAAATGCTGGGATTACAGGCTGAGCCACCGAGCCTGGCCTAGAGAGGCTTTTTAATAGCTATGTGGCAGTCAATAGTAGGAATGTGCCATCATCTAGCCATCCCCCAACTGATGGGTATTTGGGTTACTCCCACTTTTTCATTATCACAAACAATGCTCCAATGAAAGCCTTGAACATATATTATTTCACACACACATGACCATTTCTGTAGGATAGATTTCAGGAATTGGAATTGCTGAGTCAAGGGAGATATGGACAGATCTCACACATTTGTCTGTGAAGAGACAAAGGGAAACGTCATTGCTGCTTCCAGTCAACAGATTATTCCAGATGTCCCCAAAGCCTCCAGTCTACCGAGCTGCCTGAGAACAGCAAACAGCAAATTCCCTGCAGAGTCTGAGAGTCAGAGTTTGGTCATCAACTGTCATATCACCCTGATCCTGAAGCTGTTCTGCTTGTCTCCAGAGCGATATAAATTCCCTCTGAGTGTCCTGCCAACTCCTGGTCATCATACTTTGCCTAGCATGTCACCAAGCCCCCCCACCCCATGCAAAACATCTGTCGGTCTCTGTCCTTCTAGTCACAGAACCTCAAACCCAGCACAGAAGACCAAACAGAAAACATGCTGTTCTGTTCCACACCCCCATCTTCCTTCTTCCCATAAAACAAAACAAGAGTCCCAGATCATCGAAGCAAAGCAGAGAAGAGGGGTGTATTGTCCACAGTAAAAGTATCTTGACCCCCAGCTCAGTCAGCCAAAATGCCCCGCTACACAAACATTTTTAATCATTCCATGAAAAACTTGAGTCAGCTTCCAAAAAATGTATGCAACACAATAAAATTGGAAAGTTAACAGACAAAACCAGAAAAAAGAAATAGAGAGAGAGAGAGAGAGAAAGAGAGAGAGAGAGAGAGCAAGGGAAAACCAGATCTATGTAAGGCATTAGACGCTGCACAATTTTTAGGCATTTGGACTCCAGCCGGGCTCTCAACTCTGGTGATCAAGAAGGGGGATGGGGAATTAGAGTTAGGGGTTAGTGTCCAAATCCACAGCAGCGCATAAAGAAGATTCCCATTTGGGCTTTAAGAATAACCACAGAGACGAAAATAGGAAGTAAAGATGGCACGACTCTCAGTTTCTCAGAACTGCTCTGTTTCTGCTTTGAACATGAGTACAAAGTCCAGCCACACCACCTCTCCAGCCAGCAGGGCAAGACCTGATGTGATCCACACCCCATTTAGGCACCCACTATTTCCACTCTACCCGGCTGCCCACCCCTCCCACAGGATGCTCCCCAAACCAGACAAAATCTAAGCACCCAAGATGCCCCCACACAACTCTCAAGTCTCCTACTGAGCCTCTACTTCGTTCTTTAAGAAGAAAAAAAAAAACTTCGTTGGCAACTGTTAAACATTTGGAAATTGCACATAAAAATCCTGATTTCTCACTTTCAAAAACATCAGGTGGGGAAAAAAATAGGCAATACAGCTGGGTAACAGCTGCCTCCTTGCATGCGGAAATGCTCCTCCCTGCATTACCCTTCCCGGTTTTATGCACCCAGACGCTTCCCTGACTCCTACCCATGCAAACCCCAGTCTAGGCAACGAATACTTGCACTTTTATTTTTAATAAAGAGAAAAAGAGAATGGGGTGAGCGAAATTGCACCGAAAGACCCGAATTGGGACCCAAGACTTAGCCATCCGTTTCTAGATCCACAAAATGAGGGATCGGAGACCGAATGACAAACTCTTGCTGTCTCTGACAGTATTCTTTCTTCTGACTGACAGAGGTCCCGCTCTTCAGGGTTGGGGAATTTGCTGACATCTACAAACCATTCCAACCTTGTTTTAAGAGTCAAGAGAGAGGCTCTCGATGATAGGGCCATTTCACCTTAATCTTTTCTTGAAATGTCTTACTCTGCCTGTTCCCTTCCCCATCCTCTCTCCCTCCCCTCTCCCATAATCTTCCCCCCCCCCCCCCCCACGTCCCCTCCAACTCCCCAGGGTTTTTCCCGGATGGTAGGCTGATGTAGCTACAGAGATGAACTGCAGGCTTAGAGGTCGTAACTTGGCTTTGCAAGCAGAAACGGTAACAAAACAAAACAATGACACAAACACCCAACAAGAGAAAACAAAACAAAATAATTTTAAAATCCCGCTTCCGTTTCTTAAAATAAATTGTTGCATAAAACCAGTAGCCTGTTTACCGTGGCAAGCTGGAGCCTCAGGTGTGTACTGGAAACTGAGCCTTGAGCGCCATCTAGGAGCAGAGGGCGGCACTGCAGGCTCCCACCCTTGAACTTCGCCTGGGATCCTCGCAAACCCTTTCCCTGCAAGATTCTCTCTTCCCCATTGCCATTGCCAAGGGTCTCTGAAGAGGTCACTTGCTATAGTGGGGAGTCACGGGCTTTACAGTCAGACCCTGTCACTTCACTAGCTGGGGGTTCTTGGACAATTTGTTCTTTTATGTGCAAAACGAGGATAATCGTGCCCACCTTACTGGGTGACTGGAAGATTAAATAAGAAAAAGTACATAATCAAGCATATAACATGCAGCCAGTAAACACTCCCTTCTTCCTCCATGACGTCATCAGTTGGCTCAGTCCACAGACAGGTAACTCTGGGGAGGCGTGCCTGACTCATCTGTAAACAGGGATGGGAACCTCACAGTGCTGCTGGAAGCAGATAAAACATGAACCTCATCTACGGCGACCGGCACACGGTGAGTGCTCTGCTGTTAATAAGGAGAAGGAGAGGAAACTGTCAATCCGGCTTTGTCATGGGCCCTGAGGTTAAGTAAATACATGCAACAGTTATAAAGATAAAGAAGACAGTCTCTTGGTGACGAGCCAAATGTAAATAATAATACTAGGTAATTGATTAAATGTATGAACTAAGTGCATGTCAATATAGCTTTCCAGGCTATATAAATTACCTCGCGTAAGCCCCATACACACCTTGCAACTAAGAATTGTCACTCCCTGCCCACTTTACAGGCAAGTCAAGGGAGGCCCAGAGAGAGTGAAGGATGAGCCTGGGTTTATGCTCTTTGTGATCCTGTCTTTCTTCCGATCCTTATCCAGGTCTGACACACCCTCATCTTTTTTCCCAAAATGGCTTCCCAGCTTCTGACCCTGAAATAGAGTAAGTTCAGCATCTGACTCTTCCTTCCCGTCTCCGCCCTGCCCCCGGTAATTCATCAGCCTGAAATCTGCTTGATTCCAACTTCCCCACGTCTCTCTCATCCAGCTCTGCAGTTTCACTCTCCTCTCTCAAGGTAAGACTTCCTCTGCTTCACACCTGGGTGCCTGGAGAAGTCCCCTGCCTGGACTCTCTGCTTTCCAACTCTTCTCCCCCCAATCCAGCCTGCAGGGGAACTCTTGCCTAGCCACTCTAGGCAACATGCATTCCTACAGGATGCTTTTCTCAATAACACTAATCCACAGAATCTTTACTATCCCTAAGCACAGAGAGGTAGTATTTGCAACTGTGCCTCCACATAGTAATGACCTGAACATGCTTATAACCACACTGCTCACCAATAATTATATGAAAAGATGCTCAGTGCCATCGGCCATCAGGGAAATTCAGATCCAAACTCCAGTGAGAGACCACTTCGCACACAGGGGATGGTTACAATAAAAAAGACAAACAATAACAAGTGTTGGTGAAGATGTGAAGACACTGGAGCCCTCACATACTACTGGCAGGAATGTAAAATGCTGCAGTCACTTTGAAAAACAAGGCTGGCAATTCCTCAAAAGGTTAAGCATAGAGTGACTGGGTGACCCAGCAATTCCACTCCTAGTTATATGTCCAGGAGAATTGAAAACGTATGTCTACCCAAAACTTATACACAAATGTTCATAATAGCATTATTTATAATATCTAAGAAGTGGAAACAACCCAAATGTCCAACACCTTATGAATAGATGAACAAAATGTGGTCTATCCATATAATGGAACATTCAACAACAATAAGGAATGAAGTATTGATACACACAACTACACAAATGGACCTTAAACACATCATGCTAAGTGAAAGAAGCCAGTCACAAAGAACCACATGTTGTTTGATTTCATTTATGTGGAATGTCCATAATAGGCAAAGTCATAAAGACAGAAAGTAGATTACTGGATGCCAGGGATTGACGGAGAGAAGATGGGAGGAAAAGGGGAGTTCCCAGGAGTGGGGACAGGATTTCTTTTTGGGGTGACAAGAATGTTGAAAAGTCAGTGTTGGTTGTGCAACTCTGTGGGTATACTCAAAAATACTGAATTATGCACTATAAATGGGTGGATTGTATGGAATGTGAGATATGTATTCTCAATAAAGCTGTTATATTTAAAAAGGAGCCTCCTATTCCCATCATTTCTTCACTGTTCCAAATCATTCCATGTATTTCTTCATAAATAAATATAACCACTGAATACGTGTGTATTTACTAACCATCTACCACAACAAAGGCAGTCTCCATGAGAGCAGAGCCTGTGCCTCCTTCACTTCTATGGCCCAGTACTTTGAAAAGAGCTTGGTGCAACATGGCACAGAATAAATAAGTGCCAATGGGTGAAAATGTCACTAGATGTAAAAATCAGCAAAAATTTTAAAAATACTGCTTGCACTGAGCCACATATTGTAAGACGGAACAGTGCCCTGCTCTCAAATGGCTTTAGGAATCAGGAGCTGGCTCTTGACAACACCGTGTAACTCCACAAATGCTTGCTTCTCTTTCCTGCCTAAAATCACAATTATGTGCACAAAATGAAAATACTTTGTCAGATGTTAGCATTTGGGGTGACTTTTTAAAACTTTTATTTAGATTTCCATTAATGTTTCTATAATACTTGTGGAATGAATATTTCTTTTTAATAAATTAAGTATATGTAGTACATAAAAAATACTGCTTGTAGGGCTCCACCCCAGAGATGCTGATGCAATTGGTCTGGGGGAGACACTGATATAGGTCGTGGATCAAGGCGCTCCAGGTGATTCATCGTACAAGCCAAGATTGGGAACCCTGTCCTGAGACAGGTGTCACTGACAACCCTGACCCTGTCACATCCCTGCAGACAATGCCTCAGTGGCTCACCATTGCCTCTGTGACATTCTAAATTCAAATTAAATAACCCAGATGGGGGACCCAGGTGAGTCCGGGCCTTCCACATCAGAATTGTCAAAGGTGCCACAGAAATTCAGATTCCTGGGCTCTGAAATTCAGACTCCTGTTCAAGACATCCTGGATTTAAATCTCTGGAGTGGGAATTTAAATCTCCATGTTTAGCAAATGTCCTTTCTCAGACACCCTGAAGGCTGAAGGTGGGGAAGCATTGAACTACAGAGTCAAATTCATCCAGAGTGTGGCACAGCCAACAAGACCAGACCCTCTGCCTGCAACTCTGATTTCATCTCTCAAAACTCATGTCCAGCACAGTTCGGTTCCACCAAAGAGAAATGGCCTCTCCCTACACTTTTGCTGAGCTCCTGCAACCAGCCTCCCAGCCTCCACTCAGGCATCGAAGTGGCAAGCCTTCCCTGGGGTAGGTGACTATTCTTCGGGGCTCCCAAGCCTCCTACAACTGCACTCAACCGGGGGGAATGTGCTCCTCAGGGGACATTTGGCAACTTGAGAGCTATTTTCAATTGTCACAACTGGGGCACACTACTGCCATCTAGTGGGTGGAGGCTAGGAATGCTGCTGAATATCTTACAATGCAAAGGAGAATGTCCCCACCCCAAGCCCCAAAGAATTTTCTGGCCCAAAATGTCAGTGCAGAGCTTGGGAAACTTTGCTATAGCCTACTGTCATGCGAGTTCCTCAAGGACAAGGAATGTGTAAGACTCACCTGTGTAACCTGAGTCTGACACACAGTAAGTATTTGGTAATTATCATTGGAATGAAAGATTTGTACCCCTCATCTGGCGTGTAGATATGTTCATTTAGACCCCACATTATTCCATAAAATTAGCTGCTGGAATAATACAGCTGCTAACAAAAAACCAATACAATCAAACAGGACAAAATAAACAAGTGAGGGTATCTTAGAAGGAGAAGCTAAGATGTGGTTAGAGGTGGGTTGGGTTAAGGTAAGTATCAGGAGTGGTTAATACAGCCATAAGTTGATACAGCCTTGAGCTGAAATTTGACTCTGGGCTTCTGCTTGGCCGTAGCAAAGAGAGAAACGCGAGCCTTATGGCATCTAGGCAATAAAGCTGCCCCAGTTCCTCAAGGGAGGCACAGCTTTCTCTGAAGTTGAGACATGTGCGGCACGAGGGGAGAGGAGGGAGTAAAGTGGGCAACTTTCAACAGCATCAACACACCAGGAGTCTTTGTGGTTGTTTCCTATAACTCCCTCTGTGTTCTCCTCCTCTCCCTGAACTCATTCTCTATGCCATATAACTTGATGTTTTTTTCTCCACCCTTTGACTTTGGGTTTGGCCAAATGGTTTGTTTTGCTCAGTGAACTGAAGGTAGACATGATATAAGCAGGAGCTTTAGATGTGTCTATGCAGGTGGGTATGATTTCTCGCATCTGGCATTACCAGACATTACCATGACTTGCTTAGCCCCCTGGTTCAAAGAAGGCTGGAGATATCTGGAGTCAAGTTGATTCAACTTAACTCACGGGCCTATAGGCTACTACTGTACAACCGTTGAGCCCAGCCGAGCCCATCAGATCCCCTGCTGAACTGCAGTTGCATGAGCAGGCCCAGTTGGGTTTAGCTGAGCCTCCCTGGCTATCCCCACACCATCAGATGCATGAACTAAACACATGTTAACTGTTTAGTGCCACAGAGTTTGGGGAAGGTTTGTTATATGTCACTATTCTAACACCAGCTAAACAAAACATCTCCAAACTACAAAGTTAAAGACTAACACCAAAGCATGGCTAAATAAATGAATGCAACCTCTTTGGGAGCTAACATAGACCAAATTATTCCATGTGACTTAAGTTTTCCCCCCAACACAGTATTTGGTAATTATTACTGAAATGAAAGATTTGTACCCCTCATCTGGCATTTAGGTGTGTTCATTTATACCCCACATTATTCCAAAAAAGATTTGTAGCTGCTAACAAAAAAACAATATAATCAAACCAGTCAAAATACATAAACGAGGGTATCTTAGAAGGAGAAGCTAAGACGTGGTTACAGGTGGGTTATGATAAGGTAAGTATCAGAAATGATTAATACCACTATAAGGTGATACAGCCATGAGCTGAAATTTGACTCAAAGTAGTAACTCCTTGATAATAGATCATACTCCCCCTTCAACACACACACACACACACACACACACACACACACACACACACACACACACGACTACCACTGAGCCCGATACCAATGTGTCAATCAGTCTCTGATTGGGCACATAAGCAACCTGCGGCATTTTAAGAGAAATACTGGAAAGAACTAAAGTCAACATGTTTGCAAAACTGGACAATTAATCCATTGACTAAGACAGTCTATAGATTCAGATGCTCTAAATGCCTTCCACACATCCACATCACACCTGCCAGAGCGCCAAAGCCAGTGATGCAGTGGCAAGTGTCCTGGGTTTGGCTTCCTTATGATGTCTACCCTCCCCTAGGTGGTAGAGACCTTTCTGGTCATCTTAAACCCTCTGGAATGGATCTTTCTGATCCCTCATGCTTGCACATGGCTCTTCTTCCAATTCAGAGAAAACCTTCCTGTACTTGCCTCCATGAGATTACAAGCCTGGCATCCCTTGTCTGCTCAGAACTGAAAAGGTTCACCCCCATCTACACTCGCATTCTCTCAATTCCTCATGTAGCTAAGTGGTTAAAGGCATGAACCATGGAGTCAGGCAGTCCTGGATTCTACCATAGCTCTGCCATGTATGTGCTATGGGACCTTGGGAAGGCATTCAGCCCCTGTGAGCCTCAGTTGTCCTAACTGTACCATGAACATGATAATATTTACCTACCTTAGGAATGCTGTTAGGATCGAAAAAGTTAAGGCATATAAAGTACTTAGCGCAGCCCCTGGTACACAGTTGGTGTTGAATGAACGTGAGCTCTTATCCTTTGGTTTTGAATTCAGAGAGTAGCCCGAATTCAAAGGGCACAGGATGGGATGGGGGGAAGCAGAGACAACAGGACCCACTATGAGCACCTACTGTGTGCTAGCAGCTGGGTTAAGCACTTTAATTACACTCTCTCATCTAACCCTCACCACTGTATATTTTGTCATAATTGCTCCTGTAGCAGGACACCAAGTAGGAATGTCAGCTGTTAGTCTGGAATCAATGACTACAGCAGACAGCTGGTACCTAGCTCAGGGTGGGAGATCTCCAAGACAAATTTCTCCTAGAGAGAATGATCATACATCCCAGGTTTGCTTTGGGTGGTCCCAATTTATACCTGTTGTCTTGGTATAACTATTAATAACTTCCAGGCCAGGTTTGGTGGCTCAGCCTGTAATCCCAGCACTTTGGGAGGCAGAGGCCAGTGGATTGCCTGAGCCTGCAGGTTCGAGACCAGTCAGGTAACTTGGCAAGACCTTGTCTCTACAATAAGCCAAAAATTAGCTGGGCATGGTAACGCATGCCTGTAGTTCCAGCTACTTGGAAGGCTGAGGCAGCAGGATAGCCAGAGCCCAGCAGGTCAACGCTGAGGTGGCCGTGAGCGTGCCACTGCACTCTAGCCTGAGTGATGGAGTGAGACTTCAATTCAAAAAATAGATAAATAAAAATAACTCCTCACTCTCTTTCGTACTCAGAAGAGTCTAAGTTTGGTTGATAAATCACCTGGTCACCTGCCATGGAGCCAGGGATGGGAGCTGACTGCAAGGAGGAGGGACTGACATCTCCATTCCTGAGCTGCAGAACTGCAAGTCCCCTCTAGTGCTCTCATCTCAGCAAAGTGGATTGAGGATGTCAGCAAAGCTTAACGTAGTAGAAGGATGGGGACGGGCATCCCCCTCACATTCTCTGTGTCCTTAGAAAGTTTCCCAGAAGCCTGTGACCTCATGGTAGAGGAGGAATTGAGAGAGACTCAAGGTTCTCCAGGGAGCACTACCTGAGGGGCTTGGGGCCATGGGTGATTGAAAGGGGCCAAAGGGAGGTAGGGCTAGCCCTGTCTTAAGTGTCTCAGTGATAGATGGACACAGGTGACACTGGAACCAAGCACGTCACCCATGACAGAGCCATCCCATTTGCAAAAGTCTTGAGCAGCAGAAAAACCTGACATTACCCATAGTGAGATCAGAAATGCTACTCACAGCTATGACTTTGCCAAGTTAAGATATGCCTACCCCCTTTCCCGCCCGGACCTCCTCGTCTCAGCGCACAAGGAGAGGGGTGGGAGATCTATAACCTCACATATTTCTTCAATTCCCTGCCATAGGGAAGGGAGGGAATTTTAACTGGATCTGAAATCAGAGGTTTAAACTAGACTGAACTGAATTTTCTTTTTTTTTTTTTTTTGAGTTGGAGTCCCACTCGATCACCCAGACTGGAGTGCAGTGGCCGCTCCCGGCCACCGCAGCCTCGACCTGCTGGGCTCCGGCGATCCTTCCACCTCAGCCTTCCAAGTAACTGAAATTACCACGCCCGGCTAATTTTTTTTTTATTTATTGTAGAGATGAGGTTTCGCCTGCCCAGGCGGGTCTCGAACCCACGGGCTCAGGCAATCCACTCACCTCAGCCTCCCAAGGTGCGGTATTACAGGCTGAGCCACCGAGCCCGTCTTGAATTTTCTTAATAGCTGAAAGTGGTCAGAAAGTCAAAGGACCTACCATGATGGTAGAGAGACTGACTGACACACAATTGGTAATAGGATCAAAAATAAAATAAAACTGGTTCATATCAGCACCCCATGGAGTTGAAACCTCTCCCCAAAGTAATTACTGTCATTTAATAGGTAATATGTGCTGAGTGCTTCACATATTTGTATTCTAGGGAAAAACACTGGGATACATGTACTCAAAGGAAATATTTGTTGACTTGAATAGAAAGAGCCTATCCTGCCCTGCCCAGCTTCCTCTCAGTTCAATGCTTGAAGATTTGCCAATTTGTTTGCCCTATAAAGCAGAAATTTAGCTGATTTAAACCCCACAACAATCTTTACTCCATCTAACAGATGTTGAAATTGAGGCTCAAAGAAATGACTTGCCTGAAAGATCCCAGCTCAAAAATTAGCAGAGAAAGGATTTGAACCCGGGACTGTCTACCTGCACATCTTTTGCTCTTCCCCTACCTTGAGCTGTTTCCTCAATTCCATCTTTGCCCGCCTAAGTTCCCAGATGTCCCCTGGGCACCCTCAGTACCTTGTTGCAGGCCATAGGCCCAGCCTGCTAAGTGGTAAGCAGCCTCTGTGGGAGAAGATTCTAATTGTGCCTGACCACAAGGTCTGCAGGGAGTTAATAAATTATTCCAAGAGAATATTTGCGCTGAAGGCCTTATTGACTGGAGTCCATTTCCTGAGCTGGCATTTTTTTTTTTTCTCTCCAGCAATTATTACAAAGCAAGCACAAGTGCAAATCTTGCAGCCTCCTCTGTAGGATCCCTTGATTACCCCCAAGGACAAGGTCTTCAGAGTCTACTTCCCAGTCAAGGTCCTCACAAAGGGACCATCCCTTGGGGAAAAAGAAGGATAAGGCTTAGGGGTCCCCAGGTTTTCATAGAAAAGACACTTCAGTTCCATTCTGTATGGAACTGTCCATAATTTATAAATTAATGTCATTGTTCTCCCCCCAGTCTCATCTTTTACCTAAGACAGCTGCAGCTGATTCACTGCAGAATTATAATGCCCAGTAAATAGTAACAACCCAAATGTCCATCAATAGGGGAATAGTTGAATAAACCATGGTACATGCACCCAATTAAGTCTTACAAAACCATACTAAAAGAATGAGGAAGACCTCTACACCCCCGATATAGAGGAAACTCCAGTCTAACCTTTCAAATGAAATTAGCAAATTTTCAGAAAAGAGTATATAGTTTTGTGCAAGAGAGTAAAAAGGATGAGGATATGTATTTGTGTGTATGAAACAATGAAAGGATAAAACCACAGGAAATGGTTCCCTTGGGTGGGGAAAGAAGAATGGGGTGAAAGGAATGGAAATGGGGTTTCTCTGAGACTCAGAAATGGGAGAACCAAGCAAGGGGGAGTGTGGGAGTGGTCTGCTCTGTCCAACACGGGCAGGAGGTGCATTGTCTGTCGAGAATTTTGAAAACAGTAATAGCAAGCAACCCCTAAATGCAAGATGGTGTCTAGATTGAATCCTGGGTTTTCAAAAATGACATTAGTGGAGAAACTGGTAAAATCTCAATACACTATAGTTTAATTAATAGAATTATATCAATATTAATTTCTTAGTTTTGACAAATGTACCATGGTGGTTAAGATGCTAATATATTGTCCGGGTGTGGTGGCTCAAGCCTGTCATCTGAGCACTTTGGGAGGCCGAGGTGAGTGGATTGCCTGAGCCCATGGGTTCCAGACCAGCCTGGGCAACATGGTGAGACCTCGTCTCTACAATAAAATAAAAAAATTAACTGGGTGTGGTAGCATGTGCCTATAGTTTCGGCTACTTGGAAGGCTGACGCGGAAGGATTGCCGGATCCCAGCAGGTCGAAGCTGAGGTGGCCATGAGCTCCAGCGCTGAGGTGGCCATGAACTCCAGCCTGGGTGACAAAGTGAGACTCCAACTCAAAACAAAAAAACAGATGCTAATATTAGGGGAGGCAGGATGAAGGGTAAAAGAAAAATACAGGAACTATTTGTGCTATCTTTGCAACTTTTTTGTAAATCTAAAATTATTCCAAAACAGAAAGGTTATTGTGTGTGTGTGTGTGTGTGTGTGTGTGTGTGTGTGTGTGTGTGAAGTTCTCACTCTGTTGCCCAGGCTGGAATGCAGTGGTACGGTCATGGTTCCCCACAGTCTTGACCCCCCCTGGGCTCAGGTGATCTTTCCACCTCAACTTCCCAAGTAGCTGGAACTACAAGTGCATGCCACCATGCCCAGCTAATTTTATTATTATTATTATTATTTTTAGAGATGAGGTCTGGCTTTATTGTGTAGGCTGATCTCCAACTCCTGGGCTCAAGCAATCATCCCACCTCAGCTTCCCAAAGTGCTGAGATTATAGACATGAGCCACCGCGCCTAGCTCAGACCAATTATTTTTTAAAATATATGAGAAATACTGAATTTCATATGCATGAGTAAGCATTATGGAATGAGGGCAAAAAGCAACGAAAAGACATCTGTTTTTATTATTACTGACAATTCTGAGCAATATTGGTGACAGAACACTGCACTCCACCAGCTTGGGCAACCGTTCATTCTGCACCTATTCTGAGGACACTTTTTAAATTTAGTTCTTAGTTTGGAATGATGTAAAAGTTTTGTATACACAAAAATAAAACAACCCTTAAAAAACAATAAAGAAAGAGACACAATACTGGGCATAAATAACCCAAATCCAAGCACCATCACCACAGTCTTCCTCTCAGGTTTGAGCAGCTCTCACCAGAATCCTACAGCAGTAAAAATCATGGTGGATTCAAATCCAGGTCCATGTGAGCCCAGATCCCACAAACTTTCTGATGGACCTTCTTGGAGATAACAAAACAGGACTAAAAGATCAGAATGGGAACTTACAGTTTCTCTTCTGTCCTTTATAGAAGTGTCAACAGAGATGCCAGGATTTCATTATCAACAGGACTGGCACTCTGCCCTCATATCAGGCATCTGCTCTTACAGGGAAATCAACTTGGCAAAGCCTCAGGCATTGAACCTAACACCAACAGGCAGCCGGGCAGGGCAGAACGAAAGCTGAAGACAGGTCCTTTCCATCCAAGTCAACACATATTTCCTTTGAGCACACATATCTCAGGGCTTTTCCCTAAGAGGAAAATCCCTCCTCACATAAACCCCTACAAAGAACTCACTGCTGCCTCCAATGCATGGCCTCTGTATTTAATTACAAGACTTCTGCTGTTGCGTGTTTGGGGATTACAGGCACCCTTTCTGAGCCCTGTGTGTATTTCCCCATCTTGGAGCCTCCGAATCAGCTTCCTCCTCTGCCCCCCATTTACCCCCAGATATCTGCATGGCTCACTCCCTCAGTTTCTTCAGGTGTTTGCTCAAAGCCACCTCTTCAGAGAGGCCCTCCCTCACCACCTTATCATCTCTCTCCATCCCTTGTACCTTCCTTTATTTATCTCCATAATGCTCACTACCTCTTGACGTGTATTCATGTGCCAACATGTTTCCTGCCTCCCCTCTCTGAAATTCTGTAAGAACAGGGTCTGTCAATGATGCATTCCATATTTTACTCAGAATATGTTTTTCAGAGTAAACTGCAGGTGCAAAGGCCCTGGGGTGCAAATGGCCACGGCATGCTAAAGGAGAAGGAAGGAAGGCCAATGTGGCCAGAGGGAGAAAGCCAGAGATGAACTAAGAGAGGTAGGCAGGCCTGTGTAGACCACAGCAAGTGATGTGGGTTTTCTTATGTGCACAATGGGTAGTCTCTGAAGAGTCGTGAGCTGAGGGGTCAAAGGTGGTGGGGGGAGTTGATATCAGCTGATGATGTTTAGTATACAGATCATTCTGGCTGTTTCTATCTGAAGAACACACTGAATAAAACAAGAGGTAGGGCAAGGGACCAATAAGAAAGGTGACTGGAAGAGTCCAGGGAAAACAGAATGGTGGCTTGGATTAAGAGGTTAGCGCTGAAGTTGGACACAGGTAGAGAGGAGACTCGAGGATGCCTCTTGGTCATTGGTGGATCGACTAGATGTGGAATGTGAGAGAAAGAAAATAGAGATGACTCCAAGTTTTAGGGCTAAGCCAGGGAATGGCTGATGGTGGCATTTACTGAGATGAGGGCTTCTGCAGAAAATATAGGAGGGCAGGATAAAAGTTGGTCCTGTCTAATCTTATAAACACCAAGGAACTAGAGGTGCCTTGTGCAAGTTTTGGGAAACTACCAGCCACTCCCCTCTTCAGGGCACACAGCCCTCTCTTTCCCTCCTAGCAAAAGCTCCCTCTGTGCTTTCCAAGCCTGGGTCTCTGCACCAAGAAAGGAAGGGAAGCACCACGGTGACAGAGGATTTAGGCTAGATCTTACACAAGAGCTCACTGGGTATCTAGTTTCCAAGATGGCTTCACTTGCATGCTGCTCTTGGCATGAAGAAGTGGAGGTCATTTCCCCTCTCTTTTAGGTTGGCCTGGACCTATGACCACCTATGAATCATAGAATATGATGAAAGTATCCTGCCAGGTCTTCCGCAGAGGACTGGCAGTGTTCACTTCCTGTCTCCCTGCTGGGAGAAGCCCAAGCCACACAGGGAAGACACAAGAAGGAGAAAATGAGGCACTCCCATTGAGCTACCACCCAACAGGTAGCGCTGATCAGCGAGCCATGTAAGTGAGCCATGATGGATGTTCCAGCCCGGTTGAGCTCCCAAATAACTCCAGCCTTTGCTAATGTCACATGGAGCATGAAGCAGGTCCACTATCCAATAATGTCCATCCCAGGGGGAGGGCCCTAAACACCTTGGGGCAGCTGGATTCTCTGGGTGAAAGTATTGCGGCACATCCTGTTCTAGGAAGGACAGGGACAGAGCCCAGGCTTTTCCAGCCAGTTCCTTATTTCAAAGTGTTGCATTCCCTGCACATTCTATGGCTAGTTATTCTTGAGAACTAGAGGTAAGAGAAGGGGTGGGGCTGGAACAGTCAAGGCCATCCAGGGACATGTCCTGCACAGAGCAGAAAGTCTGCCAGCTGTGCCTGGTCAACCCCCAGACTCATAGCAATAACGAATGAGTGTTAACACACTAAAAGTTTTGTTATGGTTTCATTCAGCAGTTGGTAACTGAAACACCCAGTCGAATAAGTGCTGTTTCCTTGATTCCAGGACACTTTTTGACATAGTCATAAGCCTACATTAAATGCACATATCAAATGAAAAACACATCACAATTTTAGAAACCTGTTTAATGTCTTCTTTAGAGAAATTTTATGAAAGTTGTTAGTTTGGGGTGGGGGCTGGGGTTTTGTTTGTTTGCTATTGCGTTGTAGGAGCTCCTTATATATCTTAGAGATTAGCCACTTATCATAGATATGGTTTACAGATATTTTCTCCCATTTTGCCAGTTGTCTTTTCACCGAGTTGATAGTTCCTTTTGCTGTGCAGACACTTTTTAGTTTCATGTAGTCCTACTTGTTTATTTTGCTTAGCCTGTGCTTTTGGCATCATACTCACAAAATCATTGCCAAGGCCAATGTCCGTAAACTTTTCCTCTATGCCGTTAAAATGTCCTCCTATGTTTTCTTCTAGGAGTTTTACAGTTTCAGGTTTTACATTTAAGTCTTTGATCCATTTCGAGTAGGTGCTTGTGTACGGTGTTAAATAAGAATCCAATGTCATCCTTTGCACGGAGTTATTCAGTTTTCCCAATACCGTTCATTAAAGAAATTGTCATTTCCTCATTGCACATTCTTGGCACCCTTGTTGAAAAATCACGTGACCATACATGCATAGTTTTATTTCTGGGTTTTCTATTCTATTCCATTAGTCTACATATCTGTCTTTACGCCAGTACCAGATTGTTTTGATTACTGGAGTTTCCAGTAATCAAAGATAAAACTAGGACTACCTGATGACCCAGCAATCCTATTTCTGGATATTTAGTCAAAAGAATAAAAGACAAGATCTTGAAGAAATATTATCCCTCAAATGTTTACTACCATACTATTCACAATAGCCAAGGTATGGGAACAACCTAAATGGCCGTTGGCAGATGAATAAGTAAAGAATATGTGCCACATACATACAATGGAATATTATTCAGCACTTAAAAGGAAGGTAATTCTGTAACGTGGAGGAACATGGATTGAACCTTGAGGGCACTTTCACACAAAAAACAAATGCTGCATTATTTCCACTTAGAGGAAATATTTAAAATAGTCAAATTTATAGAATCAAAGAGTAGAATGATGACTGCCAGTAGCTGGGGGAGGGAAAAATGAGGTGTTACTAATTAATAGGCATAAAGTTTCAGGTAAGCAAGATGAATAAGTTCCAGAGCCTTTCCGTACAGCATTGTTCCTACAGTCGTGACAATGTATCATACACCTAAAATTTTGTTTAGAGGGTAGAGCTCTTGCTAGGCGCTCTTATCACAATAAAATAAATGTTTTAAGTTGGTTTACTGTATGCCTTAGAATCAAGAATATAGGCAGCAGATGACTTATATATGTACTCCAAGCTCTGTGTCCCACATTACTTCAATTACATGCAGATAGCAGAAAGGATCTTTAGACAACTCAGATTGCGTCTGGCTTATCACCTGGTTTGTCCCTAAATTTATTGCCTTTTCAGAGTGAGCGGACATGTCCCTCTCTCTCTCCCTCTCAGGGCATATTTCAATAACACTCCTTTTTGATGAAGTAATACAAGACACAGAAGCAGTCTGAAACTCAATTTATGGAAGTCAGTTGAGACCAGAGTTTGGATTGAACCTCCCAAACCTGCCTAATTAATGACACACATTATTGCCCCCATTCCCCTAACTGAATGCAGTCTCCAAACCTTGACATGTTTTCCCAACGATAAAATGCAATAAATGAATTAATGTCCTGAGGGACCGTGGCAGGAATAAAAGGAGAACCATGAAAGATAGATGATGTCTCAACTAATTTTATGATTTATCGATCTCCACTTTGCTCATTTTGCAATGTGGGAGAGCTCATTTTTCTGCCCAGCCCACAGTGGTGTCACCCTTGCTAATAGATATGATTACTGTCCCCAAAACTGTGTTTGTGAAAAATAAGAAGTGTGACTTCTCTCTGCTGCTGACCTCAGCAGTTTTCTTCTATTATGTGCTGGATCTGCTAAGAACCAAAATTGATGCACTTATCCAAAGACTCTGTTGGACAGTCACAAGCATTTTTCTCATTTTTCTTCCAAACAAGTTCATCTTTAAGCAAGTACAGATTCATGGTTTAAATTACCGAGTTGACACATCATCTGTTTTCAGCGGGTGTATTCTTACAAGGAGGATCTTTTATGTGATCAGGGGGCACAGGAAGGGGGATAGGAGTCACCTATGTGCCAACTTGAGTTTAAAGATATACTTGTTAGAACACCACACAAACTGGTTTGGATGGTTCTGATTGGGCACAGGTATTGTGCTAAGTATTCTGGGAGTATTCAATCATTCGGTAAATATTTATTAGAGATTTCATATATAGAGCAGGAGTTACAGAGTGAACCAAATAGACAATGTCTCTTTTCTTGTAGAAACTATTAATTTTAATCCTGACTCTGTGATGACCTGGCTTTTGGCTTGAACAAGTCACATTATTGGGCCTATTTCTTCAGCGTCAGGGATTGGTTGTGTTGGGCTTTTACCTAGGGTTGACCCTCTAGGACAAAGTTTTTCAAATTGGAGTTGTAACCCTTCGGTTGATCATAAAATTAGTGTTTGTAATGGAATGGAATACATAAGAGTATATATATTGCACAGAACAAGAATGTTAGTCTATAAACTTTTGTTTTCTCTCTGTGTGTGCATCTATGTGTCAGGTGTTAGCCATATTTCTTATTGTGGATAGAAGTAAAAATGATTTTAAAATTCTGTCCTGCAAATATAGAAAGACAGAAAATAGATTCGTGGTTATGTAGGGCTAAGGGTAGGAATGGGGTGTGATTGTAAATTGACTTAAAATTTCTTTTTAGGGTGATGGAAATGTTCTAAAATTAGATTGTGGTGGTGGTTGTATAATTTTGTAAATATAATTCATTAAACTGTGCACTTAAAATGGATTAATTTCATGGTATATAAATTATATCTCAATAAGACTGTTCAACAATTTTTTAAAACTATGTCCTAGTGAGAAAAGATGGAAATTTCAAAATAACGATTATGAAGAAAGTACAGCAGTATTAGTCAATCATGCCATAGTAGTGCTATGTAGCATACAACCAGTGGCTTAACAGCAAGCATGCATATCTCGTTCATGTATCTAGGGTTTGACTTGAGTTTGGCTGATCTAGGTTGGGCCTAACTATAAGCCATGGGTTCAGTTCAGGTCTGTTTCATGCATCTCTCATTCTTCTGGGACCAGCAAGTTACCCAGAGCATATTGCTCTCATGGCCATGGCAGAAGTGAAGCAGGCAAGCCCATCTACTCTATCACACTTCAAATCTCTCTTCATGTCATGCCTGCTAATATCCTATTGGCCAAAACAAGTCATATGGGCAAGTTCAGAATCATGGGGTAAGGAAGCAAACTCCATTCACAATTGGAGGGGAAAGAGAGTGAACATTTGCTAAGCAGTAATCTAAACTATCACTCAGAATTATGTGATTTTTTTAAAGTTGGAATCTTACTCTGTTGCCCAGGCTGGAGTGCAGTGGCGTGCTCACAGCCACCACAGCCTCTACCTGCTGAGCTTAGACAATCCTTCCACCTCAGCCTTCCAAGTAACTGGAACTACAGACGCATGCCACCATGCCCGGCTAATTTTTGTGATTTATTGTAGAGACGAGTTGCCCAGGCTGGTCTCGAACCCCCGGGGCTCAGACAATCCTCTTGCCTCAGCCTCCCAAAGTGCTAGGATTACAGGCTGAGCCACCGCACCCAGCTAATGTGATTTTTTCAAAAGTGATTTGTGGGAGGTCAGAGACAGCGGTGCACAGTGAGCAACAGAGATGATGTCAGAGAGGCAGGCAGGAACCAGGTCTTGTAGGACTATGGAAAGGAATAGCACATTCAGTTTGTGATTTCAAATGACCCCTTTCACTGTCACACAGAAACTGGATAGCAAAGGGCCCGAGAGCAAACATGAGGAGTACCATTAGGTAGGACACTTGTTTGGTGTTCCAGGTAGCAGGTGATGGATGGCGTGTGCTAGAGTAGCAGGAGTTGGGATGAAGGCAAGTGGCTAGACTGAGAAGTTGGACCAAACAGACAAGGTACTAAAGTGGATAACACGTGGTTTCTGACCCTAAAGGGCTAATAATCTATCAGATTAGAAAAAGTATATTCATAAATGGCTACATATGGGATGGTGAGGTTTTTAAATAAGGCCATAAACAAAGTACTAAGAAAATACAAAGAGAGCTGTGAACTTTGAGAACATCTGAAAAACTTTAGAGAGGAGGTGACTCAAATAGTTGGGCTTCAGATGTTTCATCTCAAATGGCACCAAGCTAGTGAACAAGAACCATCTTAACCAGATTTGCTGGTAGCCACACCTGTAATGTGCACAAAGGAAAGTACAGAGGCCAAACAGAGGGAGGACAACTTCCCACAGACAAGTATTAGTGATATAAGAGCACATGCTTTGTCCACTGGCCCAAGAGCTAGCACTTCTGCAAGAAGGAGACCACCACGAAACATGGTGGGGTCTAGGGAAGTACTCGTTGATAGTATCACACACAATTCACTGAGATCTATGACTCACTACACCCAAAGTTAGTCCCCAGATTTGCTGTCATTCTGTCAAAGGGAGACCAGAGATTTGAGGAAAGAAGTCGGGCAAAGATAGAGCCTCTAAACTGAAGACCTAAAAGCACAGACCCATCTGTGCCCCCAACTAGCTTTGTAATCTCTTTGCTCCTCATTTCCACAAAAGTAAAGTGATAGGAGTAGCATAATATGTGCAGATAAATGCACCAAGATACATGGCGCATCATAGACTCTTGAGTATTTGTTGAGCAAATAAATGAATATTTAATGCAGCACTATTTATCATTATAAAAACTTAGAAACCACCAACAGACCCTCAATAGGACAACAATTAGATAAACAATAGTATATTCATACCCCAGACTATAATGTAGCTTTGCAAAATTTTCTCATTAGAAAAATTTATTATTGAAAATATGAAAAACATAGAAATATGCCAGGAAAAAATAAGACTCACCTCCTCCCCCAAGATAACCTCTATTAACCATCCTGTGTGGTACTTTTCAATGTGTGGGCATTCATGTGCCCACGTGTATTTATCTAATACAAATGAAATTATATAGAACATATGAATTTGAATTTTGGTTTTTCCTTAATATTGTTTTGAGGTATTTTCCCATATCTATAAATTTCTACAAAGAAGTTTAATGATGTGAGAAATTGGTACTGATTTTATGAGGGTGGAAAATTGGAATGCAAAATGATACATAAACATTTCATGTAGACAGGCATATGTGTGTTTTGTGTGCATCTGTATGAATGACTGTAAGGAACTAATACCCAAGGTTAACAGCGTTTGTCTTTGGGTTGTGGGATGATGATTGACTGTCATTTCATCACTTATATTTTCCTGCATCTTCTTCATATCATACAACAAACATGTATTACTACTGCTATAATGGAAAAAAAGGGCATTTTTTGAATAGGGGCATTGAGTTTGAAAAGAAAATCAACTCTGACATCTACATCTCTGTGGTTCCATAAATGAGGAGACCACCTCACAACCCCAGGCTCACCCCAATCTCCTGGAGTTATGCCTCCTCTTCAGACCAGGGCTTGGAGGTCATGGCATAGGCCAGAAAATAGAGGTCCAGACAGGGAGTCCATGGGACCCTGAGGGTGTGTCCCATTTGTTCAGGAGTCAGCAAATAAGGGGACATATTCATGAGCGGGGGGGAGCGGGTAGCTCTGGCAATTCAGGACACAGAGAATACTAGACTGGAAGGTTCCAAATATTCGGAGGTCAAAGATTCCAAAAGGGCAGCAGCCAGTCCTCATTCGGACCAAAGACTCTCCAACATTTCCTACACAGCAGGAATTAGGAGAAATTCTGAAGACTGACTCTGAGGACTTCCTCAAATCCTCACTCCCCTGATCATAATGGCAAGAACAGTCTTGATTTTCATTTTCCCTTTAGAATTTAATGGAGAAGACAGCAGTGGAAACCTAACATGGTGATCTGAAAAGTCTTTCATTTACATCAGCTCAATTTTTGGCTCAGAAAAGTTTAACATCTGCTGTTGCCTGAAGAGGAAAGCCAAATTCTTTTAGCATGGCATTCAAGGCTTCCCTGGATCTGTCTCCAACAACCAGTCTTGTTTCCTCTACCTGCACACACACTTACCCTATTGTTTATGCCTCCCAGGCCATTGTTTATACTGTTTCCTCTGCCCAAAATGCCTTTCCTGAATTTTTGTTTGTTTAAATTATTCATACCTTCAAAGCCTTCGGAAAAATTGTTGAGTGATTAAGCCAGGGCTTGGATCAGACAGATTCTCTTTCAATCTAGGCACCTCTCCTTACTGGCTCTGTGACCTTGGACAAGTCGAATCATCCCTCTGATGCCAGTTTTCTCACTGGTAAAATTAGATTCTGACTATAGCTGCCTCAAAGGCTTGCTGTAAGGAAAAAAGAAGAAAATGTATTTCAGATATATATTGAAAAAAGTGGTCAAGTTTACTTCCGTAAATGTCAGCATATGTCTAAATGTCATATCCTCCTTCCTAGGATCAGTCTTCCACCTCATTTTCTGGGTAGTATTTTGCCTATGAGCTCGCCATCTTCTGTCCAAGTTTGTCCCTAGAGTCAAAGACAGTGCAGTTGCTACCTCTGAATTTAGACACAGTTGGGTTGCATCCCAGCTGCGATATTTCCTAGCTGTGTGATCTTGAACATATCAAATTGTGGCACCTCTCCGAGTCTCAGTTTCCCCAAGTGAGAATGAGTTTAAGGTTTAATGTTGAGAGGGCTACATGAGTCAATGCATATAAGGTTCTTAGAACAGGGCTTGACTCACAGAAAGTGCCAGAAGTGTTTGTTGCCGGGTTATGGAAAAGAAGGAATGAGCTTTGTGCATCTGCAAACCCCTCATCCAAAGTCCTGGCACATAGTGAGCTCTCTGTCAACATCAGTAGCATAGACTAAAATTCAGCAAAGCCTTCTCGCTACCCCTCAGCAATTGTATAGATATCAGTCAATCCCTTTTGAGACTCTACAGACCAAAAAGCCTATTCTCTCCTCCACTGGGGTCGCCCTGGGCCAACTTAGTCATCCTCCTGATCTCAAACAGGAGGATTCCTAGAGCTGAGTGGGATCATCCTCCTGCACCACAAGGGCCCAGGGGCCAGGTATCACATCGTCTGGCTAATTTGGAGCCAAGCAGAACTGGCACTGGAGGACATCCGCAAGCTTATTGCGTTTCCTTCCACCATAAAGGAACCCAATGGTACAGCCCAGCAAGCGCCTCTCATCAACCAGCTAATGAGGTTACAGGATCTCACTCCCTGGGAAGCTGACTTTAATAATGGAATTCCAAGGAATGAATGGTCCTAGCAGGAAAAGGGAGGCAGGGCAGGTGAGGATATGCGTCTGAGGCTGAGTGACACATCCTATATGAAGTTGATTCATGTCGGAGCAAATCTGGGCAGGGACCAGCTGATTCAGGCAGTTAAGTTATTACTCTGCCAGTTTAATATTTCGCCATCTGCTAACTGAAGGCTCTACTGCCTGCTGGGTCCTATAAAGACTTTTATTTATTATATTACACATGGCAACATCTGCCACCGGATGAGGCTCTACTCGGCGCCCTAATTAAACAAACACACACTTCAGTGACTGCAGAGGGCCGGGTCTTGCCGTGAGTCAGTCAAACTGTTGCAGGGAGTTAAAAACTTGGAGGGCCTCATCTGGAGGAGATTTCTAGAAAAACGGTAGCATGTAGGACATTCAGTTCACCTTCTAAGGGTCACTAAAGATTTACAGCTGATTAAAAGTAAGTCTGAAAAATGAGCTAAAAAAAAAATTAGGCTTTCTTCTCACCTGCCTCACTCCCAAACAGAAGTTGAATGTTAAGACTAGGTCCGGCCAGTGGTCAAAATTCCTGATCTGCTTTTTCCTACCACTCCGCCACAGGGGTCTCACAAGCTTTACTCTTCAATCTGCTTGTGCACCCTCAGAAACAAGCAGCCCTACAGATGAAGAAAACGAATTCCAAAGCTTCCATTCATTTTCTCATCCATGCATACATCAATAAATATTTATTGAGTTTGTGCTCCATGGCCCACACTCTAGCAGGTGAACTGGTAAATAAAACAGACACTTCCGTCTTCATAAACGCCACACTTGACTAGCATCATCAGTGGACAAATAAATAAGACAACTTCAGATTCTGATGAGTGCTAGGAAAGAAACTCAAAGGGTGATGTATGTGTTAAAGAGTGCTGGAAACCGGGCTGATATGTGGACGTATTCGTTTCCTGTTGCGTCTGAAACAAGTTACCACAAACGTAGTGGCTCAAAACAACACCAACATGCTAGCTTTCAGTGCTGTACTCCAGAAGTCCAATGTAATTAAACTTATTGAGCTGTGATCTTAAGTAACGGAAAGTCAGATACCACGTGTTCTCACTTGTAAACGGGAGCTAAAGAATGTGTTCACATGCCCGTGGAGACCATAATAACAGACACTGGAAACCTGGAACCAGAGGAAAAGCAGGGTGGATATTGAGAAAATATTTAATGAGTACAATGTACACTATTTGGGTGATGATTACACTAATAGCCCAGGCTTCACCACTGCTCAATATATGCATGTAATAAAACTACATTTGTACCCCCTAAATCAGGAGTCTTGTGAGGAACCAGGCCACACAGCATGAAGGGAGCGGCAGCCAAGTGAGTGAAGCTTCATCTGTATTTACAGCCACTCCCCATCACTCGCATAACTGCCTGAGCTCCACCTCCTATCAGATCACTCCTGAAAAGCCTGCCTCCATGTCCAGCATCCTATCCTTGTGAAGCAGGGTTTTCTGCAGTGACAGCAGCCAACACGAGATTACAGAATGAACTGGACATAAGCCACATACTTCAGGTGTCACTGGTTCCCATCACCCCCAGATGAGGCCATCTAGATGCAGGAAAACAAGCTCAGGGCTCCCAGTGATTCTGCATTATGGTGAGCTGTATAATCATTTCATTATATAGTACAATGTAATAATAACAGAAATAAAGTACACAATAAATGCAATGCACTTGAATCATCCTGAAAGCCTCCCCACTGTCCAGCTCCTGATCTGTGGAAAAATTATCTGCCATGAAACTAGTCCCTGATGCCAAAAAAGGTTGGGACAGACCAAAAGAGAGAGAGACAGACAGACAGACACATAGAGACAAGCACACAGGGTGGTAGATTGCTGTGTAAAGATGAGGCAGAGATTGGAGTTACGCTGCCTCAAACGAAGAGACACCAAAGACTGCCGGCGACCACCTGAGGCTGGGAAGGAGTCTTCCCTGGTGCCTCCAGAGGGAGCAAAGCCCTGCTGACACCTCGAGTGTGGACTTCTGGTTTCTAGGACATAAGACAATATATTCTGCTGTTTTAAGCAAAAACAAAACAAACAAAAAAATACTGAGCTAAAGTCAAGCCACTGGGCTGAAATCAACAAGGCAGCAGGGCTGTTCTTCTGGCACTCTGGGAGAGAATCCATTCCCTTGCTTTTTCCAGCTTCTAGAAGCTGCCCGAAACCCTTATCTTGTGTCTCCTTCCTCCATCTTCAAAAGCAACACAGCTTCTCTCGGACCTATTTCCATCGTCCCACTTCTAGCTCTGATTTCTTCCTCCTGCCTCTGCTCTTCTACTTTTAAGGATCTTTATGATTCCACCGGACCCAGCCAGATATTGCAAGATAATCTCCTTATTTTAAGGTAAGCCGATCAGTGACCTTAATTCCATCTGCTGCCTTACTTCCCCTTAGCATGTCACCTCACATATTCACAGGTTCCGGGGATTAGGATGTGGACATCTTTGTTGGGGGAGGGTCAGTGAGGAGGGGTTGCAAAAAGATGAAAAAAAAGTTCAAGGACTCGGAAGCAGGAAAGAATTTGGAATGGTCTTAGTACTGCCATGAAAGGAAGGGAAACTAGTCGTGGGCTTATGAGAGTCATGAGCAAGAGAAAGGAGGCCCCAGATGAAGTCAAAGAAGTGGGAAAACGTGCTAGATCATGTAGAGTATTAGCTGCCTTGCATAGGAGGCCTGGTACAATTATTAAAAGACTAGACATAGGAAGAGAACTTACTTTTGTTTAGCACTCACATTTTTTTTAAAGATGTGGGGTACGATTCAGAGTTAGGTATATAAATGTTCATTATGCAGGTACCCTTGTGGATGAGGCATGCCCCTCCCTCCCCTGACAGTTTCCCACTACTGCCAATCCCTTTCTTATAGTATTATGGTAATTGTTCAAGGTACGCTTATGAGTGAGAACATACAGTACTCTATTCTTTGTTTCTGTGATAGATCACTGAGTATGATAGACTCTAAATCCATCCAAGTTTCTGCAAAGCCCATATGTTTGTCCTTCTTTATGGCAGCATAATATTCCATTGTGTATATGTACCACATTTTTAAAGTCCAGTCCAGCTTCAATGGGCAGCATGGTTGGTTCCAAGTTTTTGCTATTGTGAATAAAGCTGCAACAAACATGTGTGTGCAGGTATATTTTTGGTAGAATGACTTGAGTTCCCCAGGTATATTCCCAATAGGGGGATTACTGGGTCATATAGAAGGTCAATTTCTAGTTCTTTCAGAAATCTCCAGCCACACTGTCTTCCAAAGAGGTTGCACTAGTTTGCATTCCCACCAGCAGTGTAGAAGTGTTACTTTTTCTTCACATCTTTGCCAGCATCTGTTGTTTGTTTTATTACTGATGGCCATCCTTTCTTGGCTCAGGTGGTTTCTCAATGTGGCTTTGATTTACCAACCATTGTTTCTAAGCTTGCCTTTCTACACATGTGTACTACCCAAGAGTCATGTAACCAGAGTTCACAATATTTGTAACTTCCACAATTGCTTCTACTGATAATGTCACTATTGTGAAACCTAAGACTTGTTTTGGGGATTTTTTCGGACTTTGCATTCTAGTGGGCCAACTGACATCATCTGTAAACTGACCCAACTGGTCCTATGACACCCATCCAAGAACTGACTCAGTGCATGAAGACAGTTTTGATTCCCCTGTGATTTCATCCACTATAAATCAGTAAAATCCATTCCCTAACCACCAACAGCCAAACCTTCCTTAAAAATTTCAGGAAGACAGATTGAGAAATATGTTGTCCTCCTCACTCAACTGCCTTGCTATTATTAAACTCTTTCTCTGAAAAAAAAAAGTCACTATCTTATCTACAAGGTTTTTGTTAGTGGGAAAAATGTGTTTGTGTGACTACTTTTGGGATGTAGTGACTCTGATGTATTTTTGGTACTTTGTGGTATGAATATTAGCATTGTTTGACCCCTTTTCCCTCTTTTCTTGAACTTCTGGCTTCAAGCAATCCTCCTGCCTTAGCCTCCCAAAAGCTGGAATTACAGACATGAACCATTGTGTCCCACCCCTGTCAAGTTTTCTCAAGAGAAGAAAAACTGAAAGCAGCAAAACATAGCAAGAGTTTAATTTCTGAGATAGAAATCTGAAGCGTTTTCAAAAAGTAACAGATTATAGAATTAAAAATCAAAGCCTCCTGTAATTTCAATAAGAGCAAATCAATACCTTAAGAAAACCTTGTTTTAACATAGGGGAACAAAATTTAGAAAGACTGTTATAAATAATTTCCTTTTAATTGTTTAAAAGCAAACTTAATCACATACAAGATTTCTTTCATAAATTCCCTTTCATGAACTTTATCATGACTTAAACAGGCCATCTCTGACATATGTGAACTATCTGTATGCCCTATACCTTCCTCTTTCCCAAATAACCAGTCATTTTATTTCAGGACAAGAATTTACTATATAAGATATTTTGTTATACAAAATTATTCTCTTTTCTTTATAACCCTTCTTACCAAAAATACATAACCATATCCATAATTTCTTTCACATCTCTGCCTCACTAACTGGTTCCTTTCTACTTTCCTTCATAAATAACCTTTAAGTAGCCTCTGGATTACCCCCCAACTTATTCTTTTTTAAAATAAAAATACAATTTCATGCTTTTCATATAACTTATTTTATAATTAAAAACATATTTTTGGCATACTTTATATCCAGAATTATATAATAATGAAAATTCTTATTCTTAGTAACCTTAACTTTTAATTAAAACAAAGGAAGCAAGAAATCCTGAACTGTCTGTTAGACATCGACATTTTACAGATGAGACCCATTCCACAATTTTTAGAAATATGTTTCCCATATCATGATTCTTTCTTAATTGAAAGTGACCCACACATCTAATAGGCATCTAAAATAATTTGAATACTTCAAATCATATAAAAGCTCACTCATAAGCATTATCTCATTTATATTTACTCAACGTGTTCATTTTTAGCAGTTTGCTTAATTACTTATGAAAACTGGGATTTAGACAAAGCTAATCATCACTTTAAGTTATTTCCTGGTGAACCATGTTCAAAACCTATGAACATCAGGTATTCACTTAAGTAAGAACCTTAAATTTAAATATGTGGACATTTTGCCAATAACTCAGAGGATTCGGCTTTTTTCACTGAACCAACAATCTTACATTGGTTTACTTGTCAAAAGAATCATACAAATGAAGATCGTTCTGGTTTGGGCTAGGTTTATAGTTTTATAACCTTCATCTCAAACTCTGACAACTTAAAATATCTAGTGGAAGCAAATATAAAACTTATCTAATAAGTAACCCAGACAACAATGTATGCTGACAATTCAGAAGACATTTCTATTTTATTAATAATTTTAAAACAATTTTTTATTTTCCAAAGATCATTAAAGTTACATGAACTTGGAAAGCATTTAGACCTATTTATTTATTTAATTTATGAGTACTCACTTATTTGTAAACCAATTTGGTAGCATGCTAGACATAACACATGATATGAATATATACATAAACACATTTAACCATACATACATACACATAAACAAAGATCCAATAGCTTTTACTTGCAAATTCTATCCATGAATTAGCAATAAAACTCATCATTTTATAAAAGGTAGCTGAATCCAAATTGTGTCTCTGACAAAACTGGAACCTCTTTGCATGGCTAACCTGTGTTTGCCTTGATAGGTAATCTGGTAAAGACTGTGGACATAATTTGGGTAAGGCAGTTTCCAGGGCATTTTGATTTTTAAAACTTCTTTTATGCCTTTTTTTCAGTTTCAAATGTTTTCAATGGTCACATTTTTTTTTTTTTGTTCTTTTTTTTTTTTTTTTTTTGTTTGAGTATCACTCTTTCGCCCAGACTGGAGTGCAGTGGCCGCTCTCGGCCACGGCAGCCTCGACCTGCTGGGCTCCGGTGATCCTTCCGCCTCAGCCTTCCAAGTAGCTGGAACTACAGGCGTGCGCTACCATGTCTGGCTAATTTTTTTTTTTTAAATTTATTGTAGAGATGAGGTCTCGCCAAGTTGCCCAG
>CAUYQG010115404.1:0-17053 GCA_963574415.1 Tarsius wallacei | reverse complement strand
CCAGCCACCGCAGCCTCGACCTGCTGGGCTCCGGCGATCCTTCCGCCTCAGCCTTCCGAGTAGCTGGAACTACAGGCGCGCGCTACCACGCCCGGCTGATTTTTTTGATTTATTGTAGAGATGAGGTCTCGCCAAGTTGCCTGGGCGGGTCTCGAACCCGCGGGCTCAGGAAATCCACTCTCCTCAGCCTCCCAAGGCGTGGGATTACAGGTTGAGCCACCGAGCCCGGCTGGTGTTTATTTTTATTTTTATTGTTTTTGAGTTGGCGTCTCACTCTGTCGCCCAGACTGGAGTGCAGCGGCCGCTCCCGGCCACCGCAGCCTCGACCCGCTGGGCTCCGGCGATCCTTCCGCTTCAGCCTTCCGAGTAGCTGGAACTACAGGTGTGCGCTACCACACCCAGCTAATTTTTTGTAGAGATGAGGGCTCGCCAAGTTGCCCAGGCGGGTCTCGAACCCGCGGGCTCAGGCAATCCACTCACCTCAGCCTCCCAAAGGCATGGGATTACAGGCTGAGCCACCGAGCCCGGCTCCCCTTGATGTTTAAAACCTTTCTTTCACTTCTTCCATCTCAAAATCTTTCAATTAAAAAAGATGTCAAAGGCAGTCCAAAAAAGTGAATACCACTAGCAAAGAGGTAAGGAATGGAGAGATACAGGGAACAGATCAGGACCACACTTTAATAGATTACCCATTTTTCCTATTACAACCAAGGTGCAAATGCAGTGTCAAATAGATCCCTATGTAAAGATATTCAATTAGCTATTTGTTTGGACGCGTGATTTCTAAAAATAACCTAGGCAGGCATTCAAGGTGGGAAACAGGGGGTACTCAACTCAAACTGTCCTCTTGGAGATTCATAATTCAAATAGACACTTTGAGAAGCTTTCTGCAAATTAGCTGCTTTAAGACAACACTGTGAACACAGTATGCTTTTTTGTTTATTCATGAAGAATCTGAGTTCTGCAAAACAAGACTAGTAAGTGATAAAATTGGCCAAAATAAGCTATTTTTAAAAAAGTAAGTATAGTTTAAAAAAAAGGACGGGGTCATGTTTATCTGACATCAGTAAACACTTATTACAAAGAAATAAATTACTACTGTGGGCTCATTTTCAATTTTAATTAAAAATCATGTAAAATCTTATTTTCTTTGTGTAGAACTTAATAGTGTTTTAATCCAGAGCTAAAAAGTCACTTAGGTGAACAAGCCACAAAGTAAAATTTCCATCCATCTTCCTGGAAGTGTTTTGTTGAAGAGAAATCCATTAGTGAGCTTTCAAGCATTTTTCCTGTGTTTCCAAAGTCGTTTACATTCCTCTGCAGGCAGTCTGTGTTTGAAGTGTGCAGCGGGGGACTGGTGGTGTCTTCTTTCAAAAGGAGTGTCACTCAGGGTGGTCAAGAACACTTTGCCTAGTTCTGTGAAGATTCTTTCGGAGTAAGCAAAAAAGTGACTTTCTGTTCTTTCTGCTTATACTTTTGTGTTTAATGTAAGTCTCTGAGAAAGATGAAATATTTTCCCTATTATTCCCCTCCAAATGTACAATTAACACATTCTTTATGCAAAATGGCAAAAATACAAAATTGTATGAGTGGTTTTTAAAATATCTACAATAGGCCGGGCTTGGTGGCTCAGCCTGTCATCCCAGCACTTTGGGAGGCCAAGGTGAGTGGATTGCCTGAGTCCAAGGGTTCGAGACCAGCCCGGGCAACTTAGCAAGACCTTGTGTCTACAACAAATCAAAAAATAGCCAGGTAGTTGCAGCTACTTGGAAGCCTAAGGTGGAAGGATCACCAGAGCCCAGCAGGTCGACACTGGGGAGGCTGTGAGTGTGCCACTGCACTCCAGCCTGGACACTGGAGTGAGATTCTGACTCAAAAAAAAAAAAGGAATATAAAATATTCACAATAATACCACCAAGAGAAACAGTTCATACCATCATATGGCTTAGATTCTAGCAATGTAGACAGACACTAATATTTATCATTCCAATATGTGTTAGGATGAAAAAATGCAGAATTCTCTGAGAGAGCCTCAGTTATTGTCATGCTACTTGCCTGTTGGTTATACTGCTTTTCAGTGATTTTTGTTTTTTGTCACTAATAAACTCTATCTTATTCTAAAGCACAGCTGCCTCACCAGAATAGCTTATTTTGGGATGGCTTGTTCAAGTAAATCTAACAGTCTCTATTCCTTGTGTTCTGAGTTTGCCTTGGACACTTGAGGGTCCAAATGTGAATTCTGAGGATAGAAGGTGAAGCCCAAATACTCAATGAAGGGAATTCTTGAATGCAGACCCTACAAGGCCCTGGGTCATGTGTACATTAACAGGTTATTCCCAGCATGGTGCATTCTCCTTCTACAGACACCATATCTCAGACAGCTTCTAAAGGAGCAGCGGAAGTCTGTACTGCAGATGGCCACAATGGTCGCTGCTACTGGAGACACTTTTATCTTTTTATCTAGTAACAGGCTTTCAACACCATAGAGAAAGGAATTTGTCAACCTTTGTACTGAGAAAAGTATGCTGCTTGCCACACCACTGCTGTGAAATTAAAGACGCCAACAGCTATGACCTAAATGTTCTAAATTCATCCTTTTGTATATCCCCACAGAATATCTAAAAACTGAATTTAAAGAGGGAAATACACCACTTACAGTTAATTTCTAATTTAGTTTGATTTAATCCCTGTGGCTTATCATTTTAAGGGGGATTGATTGCAAGGCGTTTTCTCCCATATCTAATAAAAGAGAGTTCCAAAACATACTTGTCATCGTTTTATAATTCTGAGTGTTTAACTCACTTTTAGAAATGAAAAAAAACAGGCAGCTAATATTCAAACTTTAAAAACATTCATAGTGTATAAACAGAAAACATTCATTATTTAAATATGGGGAAATACTATTTTTATACTTTTTATTTTGAATTCAAATGAAAATTTAAAAAATACATATATAGGTGTGTGTGTGTGTATGTGTGTGTGTGTGTGTGTGTATACACACACACACATATGTATGAAGGAGGAACCCACAAAACCAGAATTTATTTATTAAAAAAAAGTGTATTTATTCTTTCTTACATGTTTAAACTTCAGTCACCTTCAAAGTACTCTGCTGCAACCTGCCTATTGAGACGTCTTGTCCACTGCTGAAAACAGTCTTTGAACTGGCCCGTTTTGATGCCTTTTAATGGTTCGGCCATTTTTTTGTTTCGCCTCTTCCACATCAGCAAAAATGTTTCCCTTTAACGACTGTTTTCATTGGGGGAACAAAAATAAGTCTCTTGGGTGGGATCTGGTGAATAGGGAGGGTGGGACATGGGGATCACGTTGTTTTTTGGGCAAAAGCTGCTGAACCCTCAGTGCAGTGTGGACGGTTTGTTTGTGCAAATCACCCATCATGAAATGGGCAAATGTGTTGAAATAATTTCCAGAACAAAAATTCACTGAAGCCGAACGCAGCCTCTCACAACGCTAGCTGGTACACTGATGCTGATGGGCTCCTAGAACACTAACCTGGTGGGAAAAGTTTGCACTATAAGCAGCCCAGCCCCCCCAAAAAATTCAGTTTTTGGGGGTCCCCCCTCATGTACACACATAGACACACACACACACACACATTTGTTGTTTAGGCATATGCAATACCCTTGCCATGCCAAAGGGATATCTGGTTTCCTTAATATTTCTATTTTCAGTGTCACATTTGAATTTGGATTTTTTCTTTTTTTTCTTTAGTTGGGATCTCATTCTACCCACTCTTATTACCCTTACTAGAGTTCAGTGGCATGATCACGGCTCACCAAAGCCTTGACCTCCTGGGCTCAGGCTATCTTCTACCACAGATTCCCAAGTAGCTGGGACTACAGGCACATGCCACCATGCCCGACTACTTAAAAAAATTGTTTTATAGAGATGGAGTCTTGCTATGTTGCCCAGGCTGGTCTTGAACTCCTGGGCTAAAGCAATCCTCCTGCCTTGACTTTTCCAACTGCTATAATTACAGGCATAAGCCACCACTCCCAGTCTTGGAGTCTGATTGTTTTTTAAAAGGTTGGCAATTTTAGTGCAGATACTTAGGTTACTGAGCATGCAAAGCTCATGAGATTTCAAATGTTTCTCCCCTTCAGTAAGTATCTATATATCACTGTATCATATGTATTCTCACACAGAAACGTGGAATATAAGCTCAATTTTAAAATGCCCAGTCCCAGATCTGAACCTTTGGTAAATTATGTGAAACTATATGAGATTTTTCTCTCTTTACAGTTTCGATCCATGAAAACGGCAATTTCATACAGTTCAATCTAATACTATATATATTTCTATACCAGTAAATAAAATTCATTTTTTTTGCATGACTTACTTGTGTTTTCTGTCAATTAAAAAAAATACAAGGAACGCAAACAAAGAGAAAGGAAAAAAACAAACAACCCCATTGAAAAGTGAGCAAAGGACAGGACAGACACTTCTCAAAATAAGACATACATGCAGCCAATAGACACAAAAAAACTACAATGAGATACCACCTAACTCTGGTAAGGATGGTTATCGTCAATAAATTAAAATAATAATAATAATAATAGGTGCTGCCATGGGTGAGGAGAAACGGGAGGGCTTCTGCACTGTTGGTGGGAGGGCAAGCAAGTTCAACCTCCATGGAAAGCAGTGTGGCGATTCCCAAAAGAACTAAAAATCGACCTTCCATATGATCCAACAATTCCCCTCCTGGGAATAATACCTGAAGAAGGAATATAAATCGTTTTACAAAAAAGATACCTGCATATACATGTTTACTGCTGCACTATTCACAATAGGTAAACTATGGAAACAACCCTACTGCCCATCAAAAGTGGACTGAATAAAGAAAACACGGTACATATACACAATGGAGCATTGCACAGCCATAATCAAAAACAAAATCATGGAATTCACAGCAAATTGGATGGAGTTGGAGACCATCATACTAAGTGATTTGTCACAGAAACAAGGAGCTGAATACCGCATATTCTCACTCATCAGTGGGCCCTGAACAATAACCACATGAACACAAGGGAGAGATTGGCAGTCAATGGGCACAGCTAGGGAAGGAAGAGAAGGAGGGAGGGAGAGAGAGAAGGAGGGAAGGAGGGAGAGGGAAGGAGGGAGGAAGGAAGGGAAGGGAGGGAGGGAGGCTGAGAGGGAGGGAGGGGGTGAGGAGCATATGCCAGCACAAAGGGTACCGGGATCCACTACCAGGAGAACAAAGGCCCCTTAGAAGCCCAAACTTCACCTACATGCAGCCTACTTATGTAGTTAATCCTCACATGTACCCCACATCTCTATAACAAAATAAATAAACAGACAAAACAAAACAAAGCAGAATACAACAAATAAACGTCTGAACAAATTTGCAGGTCATTTGAAATTAAAACAGCCATTAAAGGCCAGGCTCAACCTGTAATCCCAGCACTTTGGAAGGCTGAGGCAAGTGGATTGCCTGAGCCCACGGGCTCGAAACCAGCCCAGGCAACTGGGCGAGACCTCGTCTCTACAATAAATCAAAAATTAGCCAGGCATGGTAGTGCATGCCTATAGCTCTGGCTCCTTGGAAGGCTGAGGCAAAAGGATTGCCGGAGCTCAGAAGTCGACACTGGGGTGACCATGAGTATGCCACTGCACTCCAGCCTGGGCAACAGAGGGAGACTCCAACTCAAAAAATAAAATAAAATAAAATAAAACAGACATTAAAAAATAAATTGGCTATTTATGTTATCAGGATTTTAATTATTTGAATCCAGATTGCTAATGGCCAACTATTAATTTCATGGAATTAACTTTCAAACAATTGCTATCTAAAGCTTTCACAATGTCTCCATAATTTTTGATTATGCTTAGTTTTTGAAAACTTGTAAACCCATCTGTTATCAATTAATTGTGAATTTTACCTAAAATCTATTTCAAACAATGTATAGTAGTCATCAGGACAAGTCCTATTTCTTATTGTGTAATACATCATGTTTGATATATCAATCATCAGTGGAATTTAATTTATGAATTCATTTTTATTTGTCAGTTAAAATTGGTCAGACCTTAAGATCAAGAGGTTACTTATTTATCTACTTATATTTTTCTGAAACAAATATAAAAATGTATATAAAAACCCAGGAGGATCAACTCCTCTCCAGTAACACAATAGCACCCCTGATGACCATTTAGTGCCTGAATCAACCCACTCTTCAAAACTGATCACTGAAAATAAATTGTTTGATGCATGTTACTAATTTTGTATATTACCTGTTAATAATTAAAGACTGAGTATCATCAAATACGTTCTTCCCATCTACTTTGACCAGGTTCAACCCATTATGATTTGGTCATCTATATTTCATGATGAAAAGTAGCAATGCAATTTTCAGGGTAGTCATACCATGGACTATCTTTCCCAGGCAATCTTTTTGTTCTCACTTTAATTGCTTTATTTTTAAAAAATTGTGTCTCAGTCGGGCTCGGTGGCTCAGCCTGTAATCCCACGCCTTGGGAGGCTGAGGTGAGTGGATTGCCTGAGCCCGTGGGGTCAAGACCCGCCTGGGCAACTTGGCGAGACCTCATCTCTACAATAAATCAAAAAAATTAGCTGGGCGTGGTAGTGCATGCCTGTAGTTCCAGCTACTTGGAAAGCTGAGAGGGAAGGATCACCTGAGCCCAGCAGGTCGAGGCTGCAATGGCCGGGAGCGGCCACTGCACTCCAGCCTGGGCAACAGAGTGAGACTCCAACTCAAAAAAAAAAAAATCGTGTCTCACTAAGAAGTTTTTGTGGGGTGGGAGAATCATTCTCATGTGTCTCAGTGTCCTTTTAAGGCTCCTTATCCAGTAAGTCTTCCAAAAATGATGGTTGACCACTTAGTTTCTGGAGCACAGCATTTTTACCCTCTCCAAAACCAAACCTTTAGGGAGACAGACTATATCAATTTCAAAACACTCATTTTGTGAGTGGCCAGAGTCGACATTTCTGAATATCAGTGTTTCAGATGGTTATTCAAGTTTGAATCATGAGCCATCTACTTGGGTGTGTATGTCAGACAAAAAGGTTGGCAAATAAAGTGAGTAAGAAAATCTTCCTTTGTTAGCAACCATCAACTGGATGACACTTGGGGAAAATGGCATCATTTTCCTTTCTTCCGAAAACTGGCATTTCAACTGTCAAAGGATTATCTTCTGAAATATTTGGCCATGAAAATCTGAGTGATGCCATCTGTTAACAGGCTCATATCAACACAGATTTGAAGGCTCATAAGAGAAAAAAATTTTAAAGTTATATACAGAGGGTGCCAAAAATGTATACACATTTTAAGAAAGACAAAATACTACATTAAAATTGTAATACGCAACATATACAAATAACAAATGATGAATACAAATCACATATAACTTCTGCAATTATAAGAGGTGCTCAAACTGGTTACCATCAGTATCCAGACACTTCTGATTATGGTGAATGAAAAGTAAAACATAGATGATATCTTTTAAAATGTGTGCATTTTTTGGCACATTTTATATACAATATATATCTTCTAAATGGATATATAAACACTACATACATACATATAATTAACGTGCAAAAGACTCACATTTTTATAGATTAATTTTTTATAGAATAATTAGATTATTTCCATTTTCAAGATTTCTTCCTAGTTCTTTGTTTCTTTTTTTTTTTGAGTTGGAGTCTCACTCTGTCACCCAGACTGGAGTGCAGTGGCCACACCCGGTCACCACAGCCTCGACCTGCTGGGCTCCAGCAATCCTTCCGCCTCAGCCTTCCAAGTAGCTGGAACTACAGGTGCACGCTACCACGCCCGGCTAATTTTTGATTTTTTGTAGAGATGAGGTCTCGCCAAGTTGCCCAGGCGGGTCTCGAACCCGCGGGTTCAGGCAATCTACTCAACTCAGCCTCTCAAAGCATGGGATTACAGACTGAGCCACCGAGCTTTGTTTCTTTTTCTAGTGTCATGATCTTATTCCTTATCATTTTTCTACTGCTATTAATTCTACATATTTGGAAGTTTTCTTCTGCCCCTTATGTTTATTATGATGAATGTCGATTTTTATCATTTTTTTAATCTATTATGATATCATATGGCTTTTCTTCTTAAATCTCTTAAAAACATGAATTGTATTAAGAAATTTTACTTAAACCAGGGTACCAACGTGAGGCCCAAACTTTACCTGCACAATGACCTTTTGTATACCTAACTCTGAATTGTAGCCATCTTTAAAATAAAAAAAAATTTAAAGAATTTTTAAATGTCAAATTAACCTTGTCATTCTGAAATAAACATGATTTAATTATGTTTTTAATATTTATATGTTACTGAATATATTTGTGACAAAATTTTGTATAGAATTTTTTAAGTTCATTAAAGAGATTGTGCTATGATTTTTCTGTCTCTTACTATTACTATAAAGTTTTGATGGTACGGTTAAACTGGCCCTGTAAAATAAGTGTGGGAGTGTTCTTTCTTTTACTCTTGTCTATATGACATACAATTGGCATTTTCTTTTATATTGATTCACAGTTTTTATATTTAAAATAGACTGGAAGACTGTCTTCTTTTTGGAAAAGTTTCATCTACCAATTCAATTTTTTAATGGTTATGTGACTATTTAGATCTTTTTTTAATTCTAGAGTGAGTTTTGGCAAATTACATATTTTTAGGAACTTTCCATCTTGTCTAAGTTTTTGAATATTGTTGCTGATTCAAAGAAAACGAGACATCAAAACTGGAAGGATGCAGTTAAAGTAGCACTCAAAGGGAACTTTATAAAAAAAAAGAGAACTTTATAACTTTAAATGCATGTCTTGGAAAAGAATAAAGGATGAAAATTTCAATGATTCAATTAAACAGCAGATTAGACTCTGTAAAAGGAAAAGCAGTGAATGGGAAGCCAAATTTCAGAAAATTGCATAGACTACAACACAGAAAAATAAAAGATAGAATTAAAAGTCATAGAGACAATGATGAAAAAATCTAACCAACATACAACTAATGGGAATTCAAGAATGAAATAATGGAGTATAGAAACTAAGAGATAATAGTTGGAATGTGTCAAGAATTGAAAAAACATATTAATTCTACAATCTAGGAAGCATAAGTTTCAGTATGTGTACATTAAAAGATACCAACACCCAGAAACATCACAGTGAAACTACAATAGTACCTCCTTATTTTCAGGGGATACACTCCAGTGGAGACCTGAAACCAGAGAGTACCCAACCCTATAAATGCTATGTTTTTTCCTATACACCCATACCTATGACGAAGTTTAACTTAGAGATTAGACACAGATACTGACAACTATAATTAATATTAAAATATAACTATTATAACAATATGTCAGCACCACTACTCTTGTGCTTTGGGGTCATAATTGAGTAAAATAAGGGTTCCTTGAACACAAGCACTGTGACACCACAACAATTGGTCTAACAACCAAGATGGTTACTATGTACCTCACGGGCAGGGGATAGTTCGTACCCAAGGGCAAAGAGCTGAAAAAAGGGATGAGCCATGGCCTGGACAGGCATGAGATTCATATTATGCTGCTCAGAAAAGCACACAATGTAAAATTATGAATTGTTATTTCTGGAATTCTCCATGCAATATTTTTGGACAGCAGCTGACAGTGAGTAACTAAAAGTGGAAAGTGAAACTGTGGCTAAGGGTGGACTACTGTACAGAACACCAAAGAAAAGGAGACAAAGAGAAAAAAGACACACACTTACAAAACAATGACAATTAGATTGATAGTGGTATCACAAAAGCAATAATTAAGCTCAGCTATCATTCAAACTGAGGCAAAATACATTTTCAGAGAAACAAAGACTACTAAACAAAGAAAGGTAACTGCTCACAGAGCTTTAATGAAAAGGATACAAAATCACAGCTAAATAGGTATAGGTTCTAGTTTCTATAGCACTGTAGGATGACTGGTGTTAACAATAATATATAGTTTTGAATAGCTAGAAGGAGGAAATTGAATAATTTCAACACAAAGAAATGACAAACATTTGAGACCATGGATCTGCTGATTACCCCAAACTTATCTGTTCACTGTGCGTTATATGTACCAAAATATCACTATGTATCTTCTGAATATGTACAATTATTATATGTCAGTTTAAAAAATAAAGTTTAAAGAAACACTAAAGCAAAAACTAAGGAAAAGGAAACTGAGTCCAGAAAGATGGAATAGGATGCAAGAAGGAGCCAAGAGAGTGAAGCTGGTGAGCATGTGGGCAGACATGGAGAAGCACTGTACCTGAAGCACTTACAGTAGTAGCAACCATGATGGCTCATATCACAGATGGCAGAACTATGTCTACAATATGATAAAATATGAGAAAGCATGATTGGAGTTAAAGTATTCTGAAGTTCCTGCATTATTTAGAGGAAGACGGAGATATTGATTTAGCTTTAGATTTGCTAAATCAAATATTATTGTTAAAAATTCAAGTTTAAAAAAATGTATGAAACCTCTAAGGAAATTATATTATTTAGGAATATAGCAATTTTGTCTGTATTTAACAGAAAACAGCACTTACAGTGTCAATAAGCGGAGATTTTGTTTTTCTCAAGTAATTATTAAATGCAGAATAAGCAACTCCATGCTGTTGTGGTGGCTCCTGGCACCCTTAAGAACCCCCAGGCTTTCATTTTTCTTTGTGTTCAATCATCCTTAGTGCCTCTTCTCGTGTTCACCACCTCACAGTCTCAAGATGGGGCAGCCTCTTCCAGCCTACTGGAGGGCTCCAGGCAGGAAAAGTAGTAAAGCAAAGGACCAAACGTACAGTTGATTTGGCTTCCTCACTAAGGACTTTCTAGAAGCCTTATTCAGCAACCTTTTGCACACACTTTATTGCCATGTCTTCTTAGGTTGCCATGGTTGTCAGGGATGCTGGGAAATATGGTATTTTACATTGGGCCCACTGCCATACAAAACAAAATATAGCAAGTTTCTACCAATGAGAAAGAAAGAGAGAATGCATATTGGATAAGCAATCAGGATTGTCTGCCACAAAAGTAGAAATGGAATGTAAAACATTTAAATAAGTAGAAGAAACAAAAGAGACAAAGAAAATGAAATCAAATCCATTAAATGAAAAACAGAAGAATAAGAAAAAGCATAGCAAGTACAAAGTATAAAATAATATGCGAGAAAAAAATCCAAATATCTTTCTTTTGATTTTTTAAAACTATATTTTTAATTTACAGACAGCCAAATTCACTCTTTTGGTGAACAGTTATAAGTTTTGATAAATGCATGCAATCATGTAACCACAACCACAATTAAGACACAAAACAGATCCATTAGCTCAAAATATTTCCTCATGCTGCACCTTTGTAGCCAATTTCTTCCCACCTTCAGATCCTGCAACCAATCACTTATTCTCCAGACCTTTAGATTTGTCATTTTTAACAGGTCCGCAAATGGAATTATACAATTTGCATACACTCTTTTGAATATGGCATCTTTCCCTTGGCATAATGCATTTTAAATTCTTCTATGTTGTGCCTATCAATTCTCCTCTCCTTTTTTATTGCTGAATAATAATCCATTGTAAGATGTTCCACAATGTGTTTATTCATTCACTAGTTGAAAAAAATGTGAGTTGTTTCTGGACTTTTGAGATTATGAATAAAGCTCCTATTAGAGACTCGTACAGAGGTTTTGTGTGAATATAAGTTTTCACACAAATACATAGGCGTGAGATTGCTGGGTCATATGGCAAGTATATGTTTAACTTTATATAAAAAAAGAAATACTTTCAAACTGCTTTTCAAAGTGGCTGTGCCATTTTGCATTCTCACCAGCAATAGATGAAAGTCTCATTTTCTTCACATCCTCACCAGCACTCAGTATTATCAGGTTTGTTATTGTTGCTGTTGCCATTCTGATTGGTATGTAGTGGTATCTCGTTGTGGTTTTAATATGTATTTCCCTAATAACTTATGATGTTGAGCATCTTTCCAAGTGTTTATATTCTTTTCACATATCTTCCTGGGCATCTCAAATCTGTTCAAATATTTTGCCCTTCTAAATCTATTTTTAATCACAATAAATATTAATGTACTAAAATTTGTCTTATAAAAAATTTGTCTTATTCTCTGGATAAAATAACAAATTCAACTATATTTGATCAAAAAGACATCTAAATATGAAGTCACCAAATCTTGAAAGTAAGAGGGTGGAAAATTAATACCAGATTAAAAAAAAAAAAACACAAGGCAAAAAAAGCATTATTTGGGATTTTTTTGCTGCTGTTTTTTTGTCTTTTTTTTTTACAAAATGGTGAAGTAGAGGCTTTAGTGTGACTGGGCCACTTGGAAATAGCAAAACAGTGTGTGAAAATCAATTCTGTGAGCTTTACTTCAAGAAGAAAACGGAAAATTCACCAGAATGGTGAAGGACACCCCAGATCTCAGAGAGGATAAAGTAGGCAAGCCTCCAACATGATGGCATTCAACTGATAAAAGTAAGTGAAACCCCAGTACAAGAGCAGGGCAGAGAGTCTCCCTCTGTGACTCATATTTCCATTAGGGAACCACGCAACTCAGGCCAAGGGAGAGAGCACCTTGTTTATCCCAAGCCCCGGACTTGACTGAGAAGCTGAGAGACAGTGAGAAGGAAGGACATTGGAAGAAGCTGCAGACATTTTCACAGGCATGGGACTGAAAAGAGGATGCTATTTTTAATCTAGACTCATACAAAGTTAGTCATTGTTTGGGGATCTGGTAGCAGCAGCTGCAGGCATTTTAGTCTCAGATCTGGAGCAGGGAAGGGCCCCCACAGCCAGAATTAAGGACCCTCACAGCCAGAATTGAGTGGCACATGTGGAGAGTGCCCCACCAGTAGGTGCTGGAATTATGCTCTCTCCTGGCAGAGGACTGGAGCAAGAGGAGAACTACTGAAACCAGTATTTCTCTTGGGCAGTGACACTTGAAGTCAGGGACAGCCTTGTGACCTGGAACCAGTCTGCGTGTACCATTTCTAGATACCACAGTCTGCTCCCTTAGACAGTCGGAGGAGAGTGTTCCACTAGATCCAAGGAGAGGGAGGGAGGCAGACCCCACTTGTGTCTGGATTAGGAGGTGAGTCAACTCTCCCTTGTCTGTCAAAGATTCAGTGCAATGGTGCTCCCTCCACCACCCACCCAGGCATATTTTTAGGCATTCAGAGCACCTACTGGCTTGGATTAGCAGCCTGTGCTGTCACTCCCTTCCTATATTTGGTGCAGTGGGGTTCTCTCCACCCTACAACCAGGAATAACTCCGGGCATTCAGAGGACCTGCTTGCTTGTATTAGCAGTCCGAGCCATACCTTCCTTTCCATGCAGAGATCTTAGTGCAGCTCTCTGCCCCATGCCCAGATAAACCTCCAGGTTTTGGTGCACCACTACCCGCTTCTTGAGCCATGATCCCCTTCCAATGCAAAAAAACATGAGTGACTATCCCCTTCCAATACAAAAAACTTGGTGCAGCAGCACTACCTCCACCCAACACCCAGATGTAACTCCAGGCATGTGGCACACCCACTCCCAAGGATTAGGAGTTAGAGTTGCTTCTCCCCATGCAAAGACCTTGTTGTTGCAGCCTTCTCTGTGGAGACATATCGCTTGGATGGAGGTGCACCTGCCTCCTTGGAGTAGGCATTTGAGCTGCCCCTATCGTCCTCTGCAAAGATTAGGCTGCTGCAGCAGTTTCTTTGCTCTTTGCCAGGACATTTTTCCAAGTTTCTGACACACCCACTCACGTAGTTTAGGAATCTGAACTGCCCCTCCCTTCAGGCACAGAGACTGTGGTGCAGTAGTACTCTCACTGCTCAACACCCAGATATATCTCCAGGCATTCCTCCAGATTAGGAGTTTAGGCAGCCCCTCACTTCCCATTTTTTAAAGTTTTATTTTATTTTGGATTCAGGGGATGTTTGTTCCATGGGTATATTGCATATGGGTGGTGACTGGGCTCCTAGTACACCAATTACCCAAATAGTGATCATTGTTCCCAGCAGGTAAGTTTTCAATCCTCAGCCACCTTCTACCCTCCTCTGTTTTGGAGTCCTGAATATCTACTCTTTCCATCTTTATGTCGATGGGTACCCTTTGTTTAACTCCCAGTTATAAATGAGAACATGCGATATTTGGTTTTCTGTTTCTATGTTAATTTGCTTAGAATAAAGGTCTCCATCCCTGATGCTGCAAAAGACATGATTTCATTCTTTTTCTATGATCACATAGTAGTTCATGGTGCATGTATACCATATTTTCTCTATCCAGTCAACACTTGATGGATACTTAGGTTGGTTCCATGACTTCATTATTGTGAATAGTGCTGTGTAAACACAGAAGTGAAGGTGTCTTTTGGGTAAAACAATTGTGTTCCTTTGGGGAGGTACTCAGTAGTAAAAATGCTGGGTTGAATAGTAGTTCTATTTTAGTTATTTGAGCCACCAAACTCCTGGAGGTGTGAAGTTGGGAAGCCTCCACTGCCACAAATGACCATCTTTGCAGTGAAAACAGGGGCAAATCTACAGCTACAGTGAGATTAAGTCAGATGTGCGGCTAGAACCCAGGTCCTGCCATCTATTAACCTTGTTGATAACCACCAAGCTTAACTTGGCTCATCTGCAAAGTGGAGATGATATTGAATTTGACTCTTAAATGGAGACTGCCTGCCAAGTCACAACAGTCACTCAGCAACTATTAATTCCCTCCCTCTCCCTTCAACTTTCTTGGTTCTACAGAAAAGGGCAAAACAAATAACTGTGTGAGCTTTGTGAATTATTGGTTGTCTATATAGTCAATCGCATTGTCTATCAACATCCAGAAGCAAGAATTGACTCTAATTTTTAAAAATGTGTTCTTACCTGCCAAAACACATTCTTAAGTACATAAAAGTCCACATCCAAAGCAGCCATACATATAATTAAAGGCAAAAAATAAGAATAAAGTGAAAAGTCTGGTGTTCTTAAAAGAGGATAGACAATTTGGTGCACCTAAAGTAATAAAGGCAAACAAGAAATTAGTTTATGGCTATTTTCAAGTAGTAGAAAATAGGTTGACCCTATGTCAATCATAAATTTTAGAATATTCCAGTTCATAACTAATGAGACATTGTCTACAAGGTCAATCCTAGGGGTTCTGTGCTTCATTTCTTGATCTAACTGTCCAGATAAGTTCTATAAATGATCCTTTATTCACCAGATAATTGTGTGCTTTTTCGCTACAATGAACATTGCTTGTGGCATTCCATCAGTATTTTGAAAAGTGGTACACCTACAATTGGTGGTACCACAAAATATTTTAGGTGATTCACATACAGGTATTTTTTATTTGATGTAAGATGTTTCTTTTCATTTGCATTAGGCAAGGGAAAGAATCTTGAACAGGTACTTGTAGGTTTCATTGACCTTTGCTTAAGATTTTAAAGTCATTCAGTGAGTCGGTAGAGAAAAATAATGCCTAGATAAAAGAACCAATTGTATACATAAGACATAAATTACTAAGGTTGTATACAGATTAATGGAAAACACAACAATGATTGAAGTGCTGTAAATATTCCCTCCTAAAAAGTTCATTTTGGGTCAATGAATAGTTTAACCAGGAGGTGTAGTGGCTCACTCATGTAATACCAGCACTTTTGGAGGCCAAGGCAGGAGGATTGTTTGAGCCCAGGAATTCAAGACCAGCCTGGGCGACATAGTGAGACCTCATCTCTACAAAAAAATTAAAAATTAGCTGGGATTCTTCCCAGAGGATGGCAACGGCATAGGTGGAATTGTGAGATTCTCCGAACATGAGTTCCCAAAAAGACTCTTAATTTTCTTCCCCCACCCCCCTGCCCACCGCCAGCCACACTGGTCCAAGGCCCGGGGACCCTCGGTCCCACGTAGGGCCGGAATTGTGGCCCCCGGCTGCTGCTGCTCTACTATACGTGACTCCTGCCCATGTGGGAGTCTCAGGTCTTGGCTCCCTCCCTGGCTACAACATCTCACCCAGCACCCAGCACCAAGCCGCCAGTCACCCAGGGAGGTTCTGGGCGCCTGCCCCTCAGAGATACCGGTTTCATTTCTGGCTAAAGTACCCTGTGAGGGGCCCAGGGCCACTCCCGCCACTCACCGCCTGCTCTTTGGAGCTTTGGAGCTCTGGAGCTCTGGGCTCACCCTGGCTGAGGCACTCAGCACGTGACCCCATGCTTGTGTAAGGGAACAGCATATCTTAAGAAGGTGCTGATAGAAGGATCTCAGCTCCAGAGGAGGGAACTCTCAACCCCCTCCTCCACCCCAGCCCGCTGGTGGCACCCCGGATCCAGTGCCCAGCTGTGCAGCTGATCCCCGGTGCCACCCATGCCATCACAGTCCATCATAGTAGATTGCCCAGGGACCCAGACAAGCAGAGAGAAAGGATCCGTGAAAGAGAAACTGCCACCTCAGCTATTCTCCAGGCAGAGATTTGCATTTCCCTGCCCACGTTAGAGCAGCCTCCACCTCGATTCCTAAGATAACGTCCCTAAACAGGAGACAAAGCCCCTCCCCTACGCTGAATCAGACAAAGGCAACTAAGCATCACAGATCTCCCAGGCAGCAGGCTAAAAGAACAAACCCAAGCTGTGAGTAAATCTAGTTGTCTGCAATGAAACCAAAGGGGAGAGGCTGGAGATCAGAGCTGAAGAGACTTTAGACACTCACGAAAGATTCCAGAGCTACTCTGATTTCTTATTTTGACTTTTGATTTTATGATTTCTTTTTTTGACTTTTGATTTTAACATTTTGACTATTTGTTTTGCTCACTTTTGTTTGCTTTTTGACTTACACTATCTGTTTGTGTTAGGCAAAACGCATCAAAAGCCATGATTTTATTGGACTGTCTTTGTGAAGCTACTAGTATTCTATAGGGAATTTTGCTTGCATGTTTTGTTCACTTCTCTCTGGCCTTGTGTCTCTTTTTCACCTGTTAGTTGGTATGTATGTCTGTTTTCCCTCTCACTCTTCTCTCCTTCTAACTTCCTTTTGACCCACTCTT
>CAUYQG010115399.1:0-11400 GCA_963574415.1 Tarsius wallacei | reverse complement strand
ACCTTCCATATGACCCAACAATTCCCCTATTGGGAATATACCTGGAGGAACTCAAAACATTCTACAGAAAAGATACCCGGCTAGTTTTTATGATTTATTGTAGAGACGAGGTCTCACCAAGTTGCCCAGGCTGGTCTTAAATCCCCAAGTTCAGGCAACCCTCTCACCTTGGCCTCCCAAAGTGCTGGGATTACAGGTTGAGCCACTGCACCCGGCCTCCAAACTGCTTTCTACCAGGGCTGAACTAGCTTACGTTTCCACCAACAATGTATGAGTGTTCTCTTTTCTCTGAAACCTTGCTGACATCTTTTTTTTTAAATTACTCTTTAATAATAGCCATTCTATTATTAAAAAGTAATAATAGAATGGTATGGGACGGTATATGAGATAGTTTTGATTTGCATTTCTCTGATGATTAGGGATGTTGAGCATTTTTTCACATTTACTGGCACCTTGTGTATTTTTTTTTTTTTTTGAGTTTTAATCTCACTCTGTAGCCCAGACTGGAGTGCAGTGGCCGCTCCCTGGGCTCTGGCGATCCTTCCGCCTCAGCCTTCCGAGTAGCCGGAATTACAGGCGCACGCTTCTTTTTTTTTTATTATAAAGATGGGGGTACAGTTCAGGGTTAGGTACACAAACATTAATTATGTAGGTACCCTTGTTGATGAGGTATGCCCTCCCTCCCCTAGCAGTTTCCCTCAACTGCCAATCCATCCCCCCCCCCCGTTTTCTCATTACTGCCAAATGCTTTCTTATAGTATTATAATTGTTCAAAGTTCACTTATGAGTGAGAACATAAATGAGTATGATCAACTCCAAATCCATCCAAATTGCTGCAAAGTCCATATATTTGTCCTTCTTTATGGCTGCATAATATTTCATTGTGTATATGTTCCACATTTTTAAAATCCAGTCCAGCTTCGATGGGCAACATGGTTGGTTCCATGTTTTTGCAATTGTGAATAGAGCTGCAACAAGTGAGAATGCAAACTAGTGCAACCTCTTTGGAAGACAGTGTGGTGATTTCTGAAAGGACTAGAAATTGGCCTTCCATATGACCTAGCAATTCCCCTATTGGGAATATACCCGGAGGAACTCAAATCGCTCTACAGAAAAGGTATCTTCTTTTGAGAAGTGTCTGTTCATGTCCAGAATTTAAAGTATATTCATTAGTTGGGGGCTTTTGGAAATAAACTCTCACTTTTTAATTGTCTTCAAATTTCTTTATTTGTCCCCTATGCTGAATAAACATTTAGTTTGCTACTCAATTTAAGATTAATTGTAATTTTTTTCTTCTTACTATGAAATCATTATTCTACTATCTGTTTGCTTATGTTGTTGCTGCTGAGAAAGTTAATTATCAGTCTAAATAATATTTCTTTGTAGGTAATATATTTTGTTGATCTTAAGAATTTTTCTTTTCTTTGGAATTCTTCTGTTTAACATCAAAGTATCTAACTGAATTATTTTTTTCATTTATCCTGAACCCTGATTCTTAGCGTTTGTGTCTTCATTTCTGAAAAATTTGTATTTCAAATATTGCCTGCCTTTCTTTTATAGTTCCAGTAAACTTCATGTTGTCGTATGTTGGACAAGTCACTTTATATTCCAAGTTTCTTATGCTATATATTTTTATGTTTTCTGTATATCTCTGCATTGCATTTTGTGTAAAACAGTTTTATCTATCTTCGAATTTATTAAATTCTGTATATACTTCTATTTTTTGTATCTATATACTATCTTCTCTTTTTTCTTTTCAATTTCTATATTTTTAATTATGGTTTTATAAAATCATGATTGGCTATTTTGTTAGCCTATTGTTCTTTGTGCTTATTTTTAAAATTTAATCGTTAATATTTGATGCATAGTTATTTTATATTCTCTATCACATAATGCCAGTATATAAAATCCTTTAATATCCACACCTACCTTTTGTTGGTTGGTTGGTTGTATTGGCTCTGAGCCATACAGACTTCCCATGTGCTGTTTAATTTTTCACTGTGAGCTCTTATTTGAATGATCATGGCCTATAGGAATTCAACTTTGTTGAAGGTACTAGAACTTTTTTCTTAGCAAATTCTTCTTCTGGCTTTATGCAAAGGTATTAGTTCAGAATCTCCATTCATGTAGATCCAAATCCTTTCATCACATTTCCCAGCTCATTTTTAAAAGATTAGGGGCCTGAATTTATTTTAGCTACATATATATCTCTAGTTTTTACTTACCATTTCTTCTTGCATCTCAAACCTTCTTTCAATGATTATTTTGCGATAATCCTGGAATTCTCTTTAACATATTCTTTGGGATGTTCTTTCCATAATAGACTCTCTGTATGTCAACTTTATATCCTCCTATCTACTTTTTGACTTTTGAGATTTACTTTGTGTTTTTCAACCTCAGCATTTGGTTATACATTTAAAATGTATAATGTGTAATGTAATATTTTATATTCCATTCCATCCAACATATAGCTTTCTTGTTGTTGGAGAGCTGGCTTATTTTTTTTTAATAGAAAAGTAACCTATATTTATTTCAAAACTAGAAACAATGTGTGCGCATTATTTTTGTAAATGTTTTTACACACCCTTCCCCCAAGTTTTAAACTATTTGAATGTTGGAACTTTGCCTCATTCTTAATTGTATCTCTCTTGTCTTCCTTCTACTTGTTCCCACTATCTAGCATAAAATAGGTGCTCGTTAAAAAGAGAGAAAGGGGAATCATGTGCTTAATATGTTTTCATGGTCACTTTTGAATATACGGGCATGTTTTCTATCTTGGGTTCACATCTAAGTTTCATCACTTAGTAGTTATGTGATCTTGGACAAGTGTTTACTGTATCTGACTAATCGTTTTTAAAGTAAAAGTAGGGAATAGTACAAGAGAGTGTTTGAGACATAATGATACAATGTACATGAAACACAAACTAGGTAAAAAACAATCCTAGGTGCTACAGTATTCCTTTATTCCTTGCCCCACCTAGTACATTTAGAGAAAGAAAGTGATAAAGATTTATCATTTGTAAATACTTTTATCTTTTGGAAACAAAAGATAAATATGTCTTATAAAATATTTTACTACTGGATTATGCTGATTTACTTTGGGTACCATCATTCCAGCTCATTGATTGTCTAAATGAATGACACTTGAAACACCATAGAGTAACGTTATTTTTATTAGGTAGTAACAGTGAGTAAAGCAGTTTACTGGCTGAAACTAGGCAATGAACAGCTATGACAGCCACAAAATGTATTTTTTTTTTCTAAATGGAAAATGATACAAGATCTGAATTCAGAATCAGGATATACAATGGAAATGTTTCTATCTTCAAAGGCCTCTTTACCTCTTTTGAGTTTCTTCTCTCTTCTTTTTTTCCTTCCCTCCTTTTTTTCTTTCTTTTTCTCTCTCTTCTTTCCTCTTTTCCTTTATTTCTTAAAGAGGAAAACCTGAAATATGATTTGGCATGATATATATTATCACTGATTTGCTCAGTGTTGAGGGATGGTGGGGTGCATCGCCATCAAAATACAAAATCGCAGTTTTGAAATCTAAGAAGTTTAAAAAAAATGACAAGATTTATAATTGGAAAAGTATGCCTTTTACCTGGTGGCATTTAAAAATTTCACATTTTCATTGCTTTTATTTAGTTGTCCCTAACCAAAGTTGAACTGATCATAATCTCTCATTAATTTTATTCAATTAGCACTGGAAATAAATTTTTCGAGTAACTACTATCTGGCAGGAACTGTGCTAGTAACTGGAGATTCAGTAGTGAAAAAGCTAGAGTCCTGTTTCAAATCTTTTTTTCCACACTGAAACAGGAGAAATTCAACAATATAACAATCATATATTTAAGAGAAAAAAACAAGTTTCAACGTAAATATAATCTTTTTTTCAAAAGCAGATCCATTTACTCTAATATTTTTTCCATTTTTTAATTTAAATAACTTTTATTTTGGATTATGTATTTAAGGTATACAGCATGATGCTATTAGATAATATAGATATTACAAAGGTTCTCATAGTGAATCAAATGAACATATCCATCATTTCACATAGGTACCCTTTTTTTGTGTGTAGAGGCAGCTAAAAATCTACTGATTTACATGAATTTTATATACAGCACAATTTCATTACCCACAGTCCTCATGTTGTACATTAGGTCTCTAGGCATACGATATACATATGTATGTGTGTTTGTATATGTGTATATATGGAGAGCGGGCCCCTGGTAGTACAGGCTTCCCTGCTAGGTAAGCTTCTAGGACCCATCCCATTGGCACCAGTGTGCCAGCTAGCATCGTGAGAGGCTGTGTTTGGCTTCAGTGAATGCTTTTTGTGTGTGTGTGTAGATTCTTTCAGCGCATTTGCCAGTTTCATAATGGGTGATTTACGAGCACACCTGCCCGCACCATGCTGAGTGTTCAGCAGTTTTTGACCAAAAACGGCATGGCCCCGGTGCCTCACCCTCCCTATTTACCTGATCTCACCCCAGTGCTTCTTTTTCTTTTTTCTGTTACCCTGGATGAAAAAAAGTCCTCAAAGGGAAATGTTTTGCTGATGTGGAACGGGTGAAACAAAAAAAGGTATCAAAATTGATGACTTCAAAAGCTGTTTGGAGCAGTGGAAAAAGTATCTCGATAGGTGTATTGCATCAAATGGAGAGCGCTTTGATGGTGACTGAAGTTTAAACAAGTAAGAATAAATACAGAATTTTTATAAATGAATTCCAGGTTTTTGGGAAGTCCCTCTTGTATATGTATAAATGTATATGTGTGTATATATATATTTTTTCTAAAATATGAGGAATGCTTACTTTTCCAGCATTTAAAAAAATGCTCAAATGCCTCCTCTGTCCCTGATCTATGGTTCTTTTCCCTTACATTCTCCAGTTGTTTTTGTCTCGTGCAACTACATTGCAGAAATTATAAGAAGTAGTTGAAAAAAACTTTAAGAAATCTAATAGAAAGGAATGTTTTATATGTTCAGCATCACAACATTCTATAATTATTCATTTTAGTCAAATTGTATAATTAACATGTCTGTGTGATCTCAGCTTCAGTGTATTGTTCATTCTGAATATGCACCCTGAAATCATTTGTTGTTGTTGCTGTGTTCACCCTCTTCCGCCTCAAATAGAAGTGGGGTCTCACTATGTTGCCCAGGCTGGTCTCAAACTCCTGGCCTCAAGTGATCCTCCCACCTGGGCCTCCCAGAGTTCTGGTATTAGAACTGTGAGCCATCATGCCTAGCTATAAGTCACGTGATTTGCTTATAGATGCAAATTAAGAGGAAGTTAACAGGTGAATTCGTGTGCTGTATAAAAAAAAACAACACTGCACTCAGTGGCAGGATATTTGAGGTCTAGTTTCTAGCACCAACGTATTGCATTTCCCCGCATAACTTCCTTTGGTTCAAATTATATGATTTATAAAATAATGATATTCGATATCCCTTTGACTTTTAAAAAACTGTGGTTTTTGATTTAGCTCAACAAGCAATGATGTGGTATACATATTATTAATAATGGATAAGCATTTCATTCTCATACAGCAATTCTAATAATTGGACTTGAAATATTTGACTATGTTTTATTAATCACAATTATATTTTAAATTACATGAATGTGATTAAGCGAGCATAGAAATGAAGACAGATACGTTTATGTAATTTATAACATATATTGTGATTCCCCTTCCCCTTCCACTTATGTATCTGCCCCTTTTAAAATTTTTATTTCGGAGATAGCATGACCATAAAGCTTAAATTGTGTAAATATGGTATGCATAGGGCAATAAACATCCATAGTGCTTAGCACAGAACTGGTGCAATTACTCCAGTTAAATATTTTCTAAAGACACTCCTCTGACAAGAGTACATTAACTGCCAGGGAGTCATTTGTTAGAATTGCAGATAGGTACCAAAAGTACCCAGTCATAAGAAGCAAATCTGGAAAACAAAGAATAGAGAAAAGAAAAAGAATGCTTCCAATGATGGATTTAGGTATGACAGCTGCCTGATCTCTAACAGACAGTACTAGGTAATCTTCCTTACCAGAATGTTGTCATTCCCAATGAACGAAGCTCTTTGTTTCCTTTGGATTGCCTGTGTTTTCATTTCTACACTGGGCCAGCCAGGAACAGAAGACTTTCAATGTGACAATGGAGTCTTCTTGCCTCCTGACAATGTGTGTGACTTCACAAATCAGTGTGGGGACAACAGTGATGAACAGCAATGTAAGTGACATTCTCCTTTCTCTAGTTTCAATTCCCTGTACATCTTCAAACCACAGCCTCTGAGCAGTCTGGGAGATTTGGCTAGATACCTGCCTCTGTGTGGACTTAATTTTATATGCCTTTAGTGTAAATCAGAAACTAAAACGTACTGTTTACTAAAGAGATGGACCCATACATAAAAATGACCCAATCACCAATATTTTAAGTGGATGGAATATACGTGGTCAGTTTTTATTGATGATAAAGAAGGAGTAATAATCAGAAATGTAGCTTTGAATGTTATACTAGTGAATCAAAACTCAAAAGAAGCTCATTAAAGCAGGTGTAAAGTGCTGTGATGGAAATTAGGGGCTTATGTTTGAATTTCATGTGGAAATATTTGAAATGAATTATAGCTTGGATGGGTAGATTTTATTTTCATTTACAGAACACTACCATCAAGTGAGTTGGCACCAATTGCATGTGTAGTACAGCTCTACCTTGTGTCCTTTGATTTTAGGGCAGAGGAAAGAACAAACTTCCAAGAATGCAAGACCTGGATTTGGGTCCTGGATGAATCTCCCAGGATCCAAATCTTATATGATCTTGAACCTGCATTTTAATATAAAAGGTCATAAAGCAAGAAAACCTACTCTCATAGATGGGAACATGCCCTGTTGCTTACTGGAATGACATTAAGGAACAGGAAACAGTTACCAAGGGAAGACACGGTTCACCGTATGCATGTTTATAACATTTTTAGTGCAGTAATGAAATCTTGAAGGAACACTGCTTTTCAGCAATGGAAACTTGTGTCCTTCTTACACACGATCACCTTTCATAAACACCATTTTCATAAAATTACGAAGAGTTCATTTTTGATTCATAGTAGCTGTTGATGCAATTAATTATCTAGAGGCACGAATTCTATTATTGGAGGTCACTTAACTCAAATCTATATTTTCTATTTCTTATTCAGATAAAATATCAATTAGTGTTTACAGGATTCTTCATTTTCTTCTGCTAAAATAAGGTTCTACATATTTGATTGTACTATTATTTGCCTTTCATTTACATATTCGGTTGTCGTTACATTAAAACAAGAAGAGTGAGTATTGAAAAATTTTTTATCTGTGGAATGAAATGGCCTAAAGCTTTTTCTCCTTTGGTTTGGGATAGCTGTCGTGTTATTTTTCAGTAACTATTAAGTACAAAGTGCAGCCTAGGACAAGGATTCATTTGTATTTGTCCAATTTCCCCAGAGAGGCTGATGGTGGGTATGCTGCCCCTTGCTCTGGTCTGTCTGGGAAAGCCCTTCCTGCTTCTTGGAGAACAGCAAAGAGGAACTGCTCGGCTGGTTTGACACCAAGTGCAAAGTCCTTTCCATTATTAATCTCTATGAAGCTTCCGTTAGCACCCTTGCTGTGATAACACGCGTGGTCCTGCTTCAGGGAAAAGGTTAATGTGAAGAAGAGGAAAGCCGCTGAGTGGGAAAGGTCTCAGCTGCATGAAAAATTCTAATAACTCACAGCCTTGGAGGGAAGCAAAGGCACAGATCTGTCGAATAAATAGATTTCATTTTAAATGTTACATTGGGAGGTCACCTTTTGGCTTTTTCGCTTTTCATTTTCATTTCTGGGAAGTTTCCACTTTGGTATTTTATTTAAAACGTGGGCGAGAACCTGCAGATAAAAAATTGAGAATCACTTTAAAGTGTGAGTTTCTTTTGTATACCATGCTAGGGGGAAAATGTTGAGAAGAAACAATGATGGCCAAGCAGTTTTGACCATGGAAACTTGTGGTGCTAAACTTACAGATTAGATTTTTAAAAATCTATCCTTATAACGATGTTACCATAGCCACATTTTGAAAAAAAAATTGATGTGTCCCCTTTAATACCCAAATTGTGTGACTTTTAGAGAAATAGATTAATATGTCGACTTTTCTAAATAAAATTGGCATCGATGAAGTTAAATTTCAGATGCAACTGATACTATTAGTAGGTTTTTGAAAATAGGTTCTTATTTTGCACAACAAACTTCTTTTTAAGAGTATGTGAACCTGTTATTTTAACTTAGTACTTTTTTGAAAAAAGAAATTAGGTAAAATAAACAGTTCTTGATATGGCATAAATTCTATTTATACGTGATAGTAAGCAATTAAAATGCAATGAGGAAGAAAAATAATTTGTAAGTGTAATAATTACTTGGGTCTAGAGTTGATAAGAATCTCTGTTGGAACTTATTGACATCCTTAGCCAGGGAAATATATGTTGTGGCAATGGTTTATTTTTAAAAATCATTTAAAAATCATATTTTAAAACAAAATGATACGTGTTGCATTGTCTGCTTCCATACTGATTCACATTGCCTGGTCTTCCTCATTCTCTTTTATTGGTGTTACTTTTACTTTTTATTGATATTACTGTTGATTGACAATTTATAATTGCATATAATTATGGGGTAGACGATGATATGTGTATAGAATGTGGAATGATTAGACAAGGAAAATAACATATTCATCACCTTGTTTGCTTATTTTTTTGTGATGAGCTATTTGAAATTCACTCTTAGTTAAATAGACAACCCATGGAACAGAAAAAAATATTTGCAAACTAGGCATCAGATGAAGGTCTAACATCCAGGATCTACAAGGAACTGAAATGAATTAATAGGAAAAAAGACAACCCCATTAAAAAGTGGGGCAAAGGACATGAACAGACACCTCTCAAAGAAGACATTCAAGCAGGCAACAAATTTATGAAAAATGCTCAGCCTCACTAATCATCAGATAAATGCAAATCAAAACTGCAGTCAGATACCACCTATCTCCGGTGAGGATGGCTATCATTAAAAACAAAAAATAACTGGTGTCAGTGAAGCTACAGAGAAAAGGCAACACTTCTACACTGTTGGTGGAGATGTAAGCTAGTTCAACCTTTGTGGAAAGCAGTGTGGTATTTTCTCAAAGAACTAAAAATTGAACTGCCATACAATCCAGCAGTCTCTCTTCTGGAAATATACCCAGAGGAGCATAATTTGCTCTACCAAAAAGACACTTGCACATGTATGTTCATTGTACTACTATTTACAATAACAAAAACATGGAACCAACCCAGATGTCCCTTAAGTGAACTGAACTGGATAAAGAAAATGTGGTACATATAAGTGACAGAATATTATATAGCCATAAAGAACAACAAAATCGTGTCCTTCACAGTTGGAGACCATCATACTAAGTGAACTGTCACAGAAACAAAGACTCGATTACCACATTTCTCACTCATAAGTGGGCCCTGATCACTGGTCACAGGAGCACAAGAGTGGGAACTTCAAATATTGGACCCTGCTAAGGGATGGAGGGAGAGAAGAGGGATGGGGGCACACAACAACACACTGATTGGCAGGTCCACTATTGGGGAAAAAGGGCCTGCTAGAAGTCCAAAATTCACCTGCACACAACTAATTTATGTGATCAATCCTTACGTATACCCCACAACTCTAAAATAAAACAAATTTACTCTTAGTTATTTTGAAATATGCATTAGTATTGATTGTGTTCACCCTGCTGTGTGATAGATCTCAAAACTTATTCTCTCTTTTTGAAATTTTGTAGCATGTGAATTAATAACTCCTCATTAATTCTACCTATTTCCCAGCCTCTGGCAACCATCATTTTACTCTCTACTTCTAAAAGTTCAAACATTTTTGATTATGCATATAGTGAGAACACATGGTAGTTGTATTTTGGTGCCTGACATATTTCGCTTAGCATATGTCTTCCAGGCTTGTTCATGTTGTCACAAATGATAGAATGTCATTCCTTTTTTGGCTGAATAGTATTCTATTATGTATATATATGTACATAATAGAATGATTTTTGTATATGGTGATAGGTAGGGGTCCTGTTTCAATCTTCTCCATGTAATCATCCCATTTTCCCAGTACCATGTACTGAATAGGTTCTCCTCTCCCCAATGGTTGTTGTTGGAGGGAGGCTTTGTCAAAGATGAGTGGGTTGAGAAATTGAGGCTTTGCTTCTGGACTCTATCCTGTGGTGAATTTAAAAAAAAAAAAATATATATATATATATATATATATATATATATATATACACACACACATATATACACACACACACACCTCATTTTCTTTATCCATTAGTTAATTGATGGACACAGTTTATTCTGCATCCTGGCTATTGTGAGTAATGCTACAGTATACATGGGAGTGCAGATATCTCTTCAACATACTGAATCCCTTTGCAGCAATCCTAGAAGTGAGCTTGCTGGATCATATGGTAGTCCTATTTTTAGGTTTTTGAGGAACCTCCATACCATTTTTCATAATGGCTGTACTAATTTATGTTTCCACTGACAGTGTACAAGAGTTCCCTTATCTCTGCATCCTACCAAAGCTTATTATCATTTATTATTTTGATAAAAGCCATTCTGACAGGTGTGAGGTGGTATCTAATTGTGGTTTTAATTTCCACATCCCTAATGTTTAATAATACTGAGCACTTTTTAATGTACTTATTGCTCATTTGTATATCTTTTGAGAAATGTTTGCTTGGGTCCCTGGTTCATTTTTTTTTTCTTTATTTTAAAGATGTGGGGTATAATTCAGGGTTAGGTGTACAAAGGTTCATTATGCAGGCACCCTTATTGATGAGGTGTGCTCCTCCCACCCTTGGCAGTTTCCCTCAACTGCCAATTCCACCCCACCTCCCCCAGCAGTTCCCCACTACTGCCAATCCCTTTCTTATAGTATTATGATAATTGTTATGAGTGAGACCATATGGTACTCTGTTCTCTATTTCTGTGATAAATCACTGAGTATGATTGACTCTAAATACATACAAGTTGCTGTGAAGTTCATATGTTTGTCCTTCTTTATGGCTACATAATATTCCATTGTGTGTATGTACCACATTTTTTAAAATCCAGTCTGGCTTTGCTGGGCAGCATGGTTGATTCCTATTCCATAGTTTTGCTATTGTGAGTAGAGCTGCAACAAACATGCGTGTGCAGGTATCTTTTTGGTAGAATGACTTGAGTTCCTCTGGGTATATTCCCAATAGTGAAATTGCTGGGTCATATGAAAGGTCAATTTCTAGTTCTTTCAGAAATTGCCACACTGTCTTCCAAAGAGGTTGCACTAGTTTGCATTCCCAAAAACGGTTTAG
>CAUYQG010115393.1:0-15093 GCA_963574415.1 Tarsius wallacei | reverse complement strand
CTAATTTTTTGATTTATTGTAGAGATGAGGTCTCGCCAAGTTGCCCAGGTGGATCTCGAACCCACGGGCTCAGGCAATCCACTCACCTCAGCCTCCCAAAGCGTGTGATTACAGGCTGAGCCACTGAGGCCGGCTGGGTTTTTTCTTAATGTAATACTAAAACTCGATTAATAATTCCATTAGATGCAACACATCTCATGATTTCATACATGACCAGAGATGTATATGGTTTGCAATGGCTACTGGTCATAGACAGCCAAATATTCTTCCCTCCCTGCAACATAACCTGCAGATCTTTCCATCGGAGCCATAGATGTTACTCCAATTTGAATCTGGGTTTGGCCTGCCAACCTAAATAGCAAACAGAGAAAGGTTCTCTAAAGGAAAATAATGTTTGAGAATAGGTTTTTGCAAAGAGAATATGAGCATGGTAAATTATGTGCATATTCAAGGAGTCAACAGAAGACAAAGAAAAAATGATGATTACATAATTATGTTGAAATAATTATCCTTGGCTGCAAAGATCAAAAACAAGAATGATGCCAGTCTAAGATTGGAAAGACAGTTGCTCGGCAGATGTACCTGCAGAAGTGTTTTTTCTATAAGGTTGCAATGGTATTTGTAAAGGGTTGTGGTTTTTATTAACAGGCATACAAGCATAGAAGCCTCTGTCCAAGGCCTTCTCCAGCTCTACTTGTCAGGGCTTCCTTCCCCCTTCCTTCCCCCTTCCTTCCTTCCCCCCTTCCTTTCTCCCTTCTTTCCTCCCTCCCTCCCTTCTTTCCTTCCTTCCTCCCTTCCTTTCTTCTTTCCTTCCTTCCACACAAACAACTCCACTTTCATTCTGACAATTTTCACAGGCATGTAACCTGCAATGTAATGACAATAATAACACACTTATTAATCAGGCACAGAAAGGAAAGTGTCCTGTTGCAAAACTTAAATCTGTTTCTGGTATATATGAAGAAGGAATCCCAAAAACACTGTATTTATTTATTTTAAAAATTGTGTAATTATTCTTACATGCTTAAATTTCAGTCATCTTCAAAGTACTCTCCATTTGATGCAATACACCTACCTAGGTGCTTTTTCCATTGCTCAAAACAGTTTTTGAACTCGTCAATTTTGATGTCTTTTAGTGATTCTGCCGTTTTCTGTTTTGTTTTGTTTCATCTTTTCCACACTGGGAAAACATTTCCATTTGAGAACTTTTTTCATCTCAGGAAACAAACAAAAAAAGTCACTCAGGGAAAGATCAGGTGAATAAGGAAGGTGAGGCATGGAGGTCAATCCATTTTTGGTAAAAAAAAAAAAAAAAAACAACTGCTGAATACTCAGCCTAGTGTGGGCAGGTGAGCTCATAAACCACCCATTATGAAATGAGCAAATAGGTTCAAATAACCTCCAAAAATATGTTAAAATAACCTCCAAAAGAATCACTGGAGCCAAATGCAGTCTCTCACAACATCAGCCGGACACTGATGCTGATGGGTTCCTAGAACACTTACTTAGTGCCTGTACTGCAAGGGGCTTGCCCTCTGAAAGATAATTCCATTTTTTGAGGGAGACCCCCATATGCACAAAAAAGTTGCTTAGCCTAAGGGCATACAAATCTGTGTTACTTTCTAATTCACTTGCATTTCACAATTTTCAGTTCCTTTCATGTCCACCAGACTATTAATGCACATAAATTTGTACAGATAAATGCAGCCAAGTACACAAATCCAAAGTTATTTAAAAGGCCATGATTTATCTTTATTCCTCTTCACTCAGATTTATTGTTCAAATAGTTTCTGCACAATAGCTAGTAAATAAATGAAAATGCATCACATCAAAATATTTAGAGAAAACAGAAAAATTTTAATCAAACTATTTAATAACCAACTTTAGCACAATACAATGGCAAGAAGATACCCCTGTGCCCATACACACAATGATACAAACTGCAAAAGTCCCATAAGAAAACCCCAATTGAACAGAAAACTGACAAGATTCTAAAAATGTATTAAAAATGAGAGAACTTCACACAAATAGGATCTTTGTTTAGGAGAGGACAGTACAGTGAATATTTTAAGTGCACAGAAAACAGGTCATCCTATTTCATACAAATCTGGTATTCCAAGAATTGATCTGTGAATCAAAGAAGGTAATAAAGCATCAGTAAGAGAAAACTAGGAAAAACAAAAGATGATTATTTTATTTTTCTCCCCCCTCTAATACTGCACACATTACACTCATGGACACTGAAATTATTTTAGATGTAACTAAATAACTATCATTGGTTTTCTTTGAAAAAAATAGGGAAAATCTCAGCTGTTGATAGGAACTAGTTTTACTCAAAAAACAAACAAATAAACAAAAAAAAAAAAAAACAAGAATATATAACAGGGGCCTGATGCAGTGGCCCATGCCTTTAATCCCAACACTTTGAAAGCCTGAGGTGGGAGGATTGCTTGAGCCCAGGAGTTTGAGACCAGCCTAGGCAACATAGCAAGATCTAATCTCTACAAAATTTTTAAAAATAGCTGGCTGTGGTGGCAGGTGCCTGTAGTCCCAGCTACCCAGGAGGCTGAGGCAGGAGGCTCGCTTGAGCCCAGGAGGTAAAGGATGGCTGCAGTGAGCCATGATTGTGCCACTGCAGTCCAGCCTGGGCAACAGAATGAGACCCCAACTACAACAAACAAAACAAAACAAAAAAGAATATATAATAGATTTGAACCTTTAGCTGGATAATGTTTACTTGTAATTTCTGACAAATTTCAGAAAACTCTGCCAGTCTTAAGGTTGTCAACTTCTAAAGGACATTAAAAATCTGAGTGTGTGAGTAGGGTTCATATGTGCAATAAACCACATCACACTTACTTTATGGGGTATATACATAAGATGGGGCACCCTATCTTGTTAGTCAGTGAGTGACAACAACAGCAGAAGTGGACTGGATAAAATATAACAGAGACACATGGAAGGCATTTAGTTCCAGAATGACTCCACAAACATTTTTGGATTCGAATTGGTTCTACTCTAGAGAGTATGTTATCTTCTATATCTAGTAGAAAAGCTGTGTACAACACCAAGCTCAGGAAGTTAACTATAGGACAAAAACCCACAGCCAGAGCTCTGCTGTCCCTCAGCTCTCACTTTGTGACACACTCATCGAGATTGTTGCCTATCTGTAAAACCAGCAAGGTGGTGCCAGTCATAATTATGGGGTAGTGATGGGCGAGTCCACTTTTCATAAAGCAGAAGCCTGAAATGGTGGCAACCTTCCAAGGCCTGACATGAAAGCCCTTTCTCACCTGTGTTGCAGGAGAGTGAACAGAAAAGCAGGGCTATGAGGAAGAGGAGCAGCCACAGCAGAGAAAAGGTAGGAGCAGAGCCCTGCACCCACCTACTAGAGTGATGGAGGCCAAAGACATGGGAAGGGGCTTGGAAGACAGGGCATGACAGAAGTTCAGGCCTGGAGCTGCCCTTCTAGGTCTCCCTCAGGGAGAAGCTGAGCAAGGACAGGCGTCCACCAATATATTATATCCTGTGCCCCCTGTAGTTGGGTCAGTGTGGTCCCTGAGCAGAATTCTGAAATGACAACACAGGAAAAAGGTTAGAGATATCATTTCAGCTTTGTCAATAATGTATAAAAGCAGATGAACATTAAAAGAGTACCTGGGTCCCAGTGTGATCACACTATCTATTTGTCACAGAGTTAAAGTTAATAATATCATCACACAAAAGCCTGAATTGTTTGCGGAAGCCACAGAACCATTGTTAATTATCCTCTTGATCTCAATATCCACTTCTTCCAAGGAGACACACAAAGGAGACACTTTGGGTTACTTCTGCTATATAAAGGTTACATTCCTTTGCTGTCTTGGATAGAGATGCTGAAAATTAGCCCAATGTCTTTCAAGAGGACATACATGAACTCTGCACCTAGGTCTTACAGCCTTCAAGTGAAAGAAGTCAGATTCTGGGACAAGAATTGGGAGAACAGAGCAATGTTTCTCTTAACCTCCAGGGGTGTGGGGCACGCCAACTTGTTTTTCTCTATTCCCTACCTTGGTGACTTATCCTCCCCTCATTGGCCTTTTGTATTCCCTACATCAACAGCTGCAGGTTCCTGGACTCTACCACACCTGAGGTTGTCTTCCACACACACAGCCTCCTGAGTTCCTGGTTGCATCAAGTCCATGGAGAGGACCAGATAGAGACAGTAGATGTAGTAAGGAAAACTCAAAGGCCAATGGCCCTGAGAGTGTAAGGACCTATGTGTAGTCAGTGTACAAGCAAGTCTGTGTGTGTCTTACCTGATTGAGGTACAGTTCCACTGCCAATGCCCAGGGATTCCTGGTGAGCCATGTGCTCAGCACTCTGTCTCTGCCTAGACAGATTTGAAGCAGGCTCAGTCTGCACCAGAATGTGTCAATTTCTGTGGGAAGGAAGGTTATGGCTCCTCTACAACCTGCATGGACTGGGACACATCTAGATTTAAGCAAGATGTTAACCAGTGGTGATGTGGAGAAGATAAATTAGAATTAGGCTAGTTCTTAGCAACTTGACCTTTGAAACTAATTAATAAAAAGGAGACTTTATCATGGAGGGCAGTGGATTCAGGTAATCAGGATAACTACTTGAAGGGTTACAAGTGAGAGAGCCATTGTGGAGAAGCAGATCGGCTCTCCTCTTGCCTAGCAAGGTGGAAAGTGGGGACCCAGTCACCGATTGAAGAGGACACCCTGAACGCTTTTGGATAGGTAATACACCCAGCATCCAGCAGAGATTTCTTTGAGTGCACAACAGTAGATGCAGGACTTCAGGCAACCCATGCCCCGCCCTGTTTCAGGACTGGACAAAGTCTGAAGCTCTGCTTGGTGAAGTAGGTGGATGAGTGGTTCTAAGAAATTTGGAGACAGTTCACCCCCTCACAGTCATGCATGAGCTGTTGGTCCCACAGGGGAGGAGCTTTGGTTAGGAAATAGCAGGAGGGCAAGTGGAGCCCAAATGAAATGGGTAACAGAACTCACTTGCCAGCTGCTGCCATGGCAGGAAGAGAATCACCTGCAGAGTGAATCTAGCTGACACGCCCTATGCCAGCAACTAGTGGGGAAGCAGACCAGGGCATCTCTTTTCTAACAGGGCAGAGAGTAGGGACCCAGCCACCAATACACCCTGCACCCAGCAGGAATCTTTTTGTAAACACAGAGACCAGAAAACAAGGGCAGGCACAGGATCTCAGGCATCCCAACTCTCTCCCTTTTCCATGCTTGGACAACGTCAGAAGCTCTGCTCAGTGAAGGAGAGAGTTAAGTAATTCTAAGAATTTCAAATCAGTTCATTCCCTCCCAGGCATACATGAGCTGTTCCCACAAGGAAGGAGCTTTGATCAGGACAAAGCAGGGGCAATCGAAGCCCAAGTGAAATGGGGAACAGCACCTGTCTGCCAGCTGCTGCCATAACAACCTATTCTCAGGCAGGAAGAGAACTGCCTGCAGAGTGAATCTGGCTGGAAAGCACACTACCGGCAGCTAGTGGAGAAGCAAACCAGCCCCTCTTGTGCCAAGCAAGACAGAGAGTAGGAACCAACCATCAATATACCCTACATGCAGCAGTGGTCCATTTATATACACAGAGACCAGAAAGTGACAGCAGGTGCAGAATTCTGGGTTCCCTACCTTACACCTCATTCCAGGCTTGGACAGAGTAGCAGGCTCTGCTCAGTGAAGGAGAGGGATGAGCAATTAAAAGATGAATCAGTTCACCCCCCTCCTCCCAGCACAACAGGAGCTGAAAACTGATCTGACTAGTTTAGCAGAATGAGGGAAAACCTGCGATTAAAGTATTCTGCCACAGGTGAAGTAAGTAGCAGAAGTGAATGCTGCTTCCTCTCTCACTGAGTGATGGAATTACAGAGAGGAAAAAGAGACTTGTCACAGATGAGGAAAATCAATGGAAAAACACAGGCAATCCCCAGAGTCCTAAATAGACAGTGCCCAAAAAAACAGCCATCCGAGCACGAACAATGAAAACCTCACAGAACAACCTGCCCCAGATGACAGCCACAGAAATCAGAGATTGGATGGCAAAAATGGAAAGGAACCAAAGGAAGCAATAAGTGAAACTCAATAAAATCATAATGGAGTTGGCCAAGTAAAAAAATTTATTCTGAAAAAATGGAAATAAATAACTTTATCCTTTAAATAAATAACAAATTATCAAGTGTAGGGAGCAGAATCAACCAATTAGAGGAAAGAATCTCAGGACTTGAAGACCAATATATGGAATTAACCCAATCTGTTGAAAACATAGGGAAAAAAAAAAAACTCAAAAAGAAGGAGCAAAGCCTCCAAGAGGTGTGCAACAATGTCAAGAAGCCAAACCTATGCCTGATTGGTATTTCTGAAGCAGAAAGGGAAACAAAGGACACTTTGGAACAAGCATTCCATGAGGTCTTCCAAGAAAACTTTCCTCATCTTACTAGAGATGCGACCATTCAAGCAAAAGAGATTCAGAACCCCTGCAAAGCATCACATGAGAAGACTAACCCCTAGACACATAGTAATCTGCTTCCACAAAGTAAGAATGAAAGAAAAAAATCCCAAAAAGCAGCAAGAGAGAAAGTTCAGACTGCCTATGGGGAAAGACCCATCAGGATTGCTCCAGAATATCTGCAGAAACACTAGAAGCCAGAAGATATTGGAGTCCAATTTTTAACATTCTTAAGGGTAAACAATTCCATCCAAGAAGTTCCCACCCCACCAAGCTAAGTTTCATCAGTGACTGGGAAAAAAGCCTTCAAAGACATCCAAACCCTAAGAGAATATGCTGCCTCCAGACCAGCCCTTCAGGAGACACTTAAAAAGGTCTTGAACACAGAAAACAAAACAAAAAAACCCAGTCAGCCCCATCACAAAAGTACAGGCAAACACAGAGTTTACAGAGCACCTACAAAAAAGGACACACACACACATATAAATTCAGAAGTTAAAAGAAAACAAAGCAACCCCTTAAGAACCCCTAAAGAAAATGGAGGATTTCTGACATCACACAACCTCCCAAGGTTGAAACAAGAAACTGAAACCCTAAACAGACTAATAACATTCCAGAAAATCTACTCCATCAAGACATCTACCCACCAAAAAATGGCCCAGACAAGATGGCTTTCCAGCTGAATTCTATAAGAAATACAAGAAGGGGATGTTACTAAATTTATCAAAAGTATTCCAGGCAATCAAAAATAATGGAATTCTTCCCAAATCATTTTATGAAGCTAACATCACACTGATACACAAACCTGGCAAAATCCCAACAAGGAAAGAGAATTACAGGCCAATCGCCTTGATGAACATGGTCAAAAAAATCCTAAACAAGATTCTAGCAAATGGGATCCAACAACACATCTCAAGGATGGTCCACCATGACCACTTGGGCTTCATCCCTGGGGTCCAGGACTGATTCAACATTCACAAGACCATAAATGTAATTCAATACATTAACAAATGTAAAAACAGTAACCACTTGATTATATTATTAGATGCAGAAAAAGCATTCAGCAAAAAACCAGCATCCCTTCTTGATAAAAACCCTTGAACACCTAGGCATAGAAGCAACATTCCTCAAAATAGTAAGAGCTATATATGATAAACCCACAGTCAACATTTTGCTCAATGGGCAGAAGTTGGAAGCATTCCCCCTGAGAACGGAAACAAGATAAAGATGTTCACTCTCACCCCTCCTGTTCAACATAGTTCTGGCAGTCTTAGCCAGAGCAATCAGTCAATAGAAAGAAATCAGGGATATCCAAATTTGAAAAAAGAGGAAGTTAAGCCATCCCTTTTGCAGATGATATAATTATATACCTTGAAAACTCAAAGAAGGTCATCAAAAGCCTCTTCAGACTGATAAACGACTTTGGGGAAGTTTGGGGATACAAAATCAATGCTCAAAAGTCAGTTGCAGCCGGGCTCAGTGGCTCAGCCTATAATCCCACGTCTTGGGAGGCTGAGGTGAGTGGATTGCCTGAGCCCGCGGGTTCAAGACCCGCCTGGGCAAGTTGGTGAGATCTCATCTCTACAATAAATCAAAAAATTAGCCGGGCGTGGTAGTGCACGCCTGTAGTTCCAGCTACTCGGAAGGTGAAGTGGAAGGATCGCCGGAGCCCAGCAGGTTGAGGCTGCCATGGCCGGGAGCGGCCACTGCACTCCAGTCTGGGCGACAAAGTGAGACTCCAACTCAAAAAAAAAAAAAAGTCAGTTGCATTTGTATACACCAGCAACAAGGAGGCAGAGAACCAAATAAAAAGCCCAATTCCATTCACAATAGCCACAAAAAAATGAAATACCTTGGCATCGAACTAACCAGAGAAATGAAAGACCTTTACAATGAAATCTACAAAACACTGCTCAAAGAAATCAAAGATGAAACAAACGGAATGGAAAAACATCCTTGCTCTTGGATTGGAAGAATCAATATTAACAAAATGTCCATCCTACCAAAGGCAATCTAGGATTCAATGCCATACCCATCAAGTTACCAACATCATTTTCTCAGACCTGGAAATGACAATACAAATTCAGATGAAAACAGAAAAGAGCATGAATAGCCAAAACAATCCTCAGCAAAAGGAACAAAGCAGGAAGTATCACACTTCCAGGCTTGAAATTTTATTACAAGGCTATAGTAGCTAAAACAGCTTGGTATTGGTACAAAAATAGACACATTGACCAATGGAACAGGACAGAGATTCCAGAAGCAAAAACACAGTCTCCCAACCAACTCATCTTTGACAAAGTCACCAATAACAATCACTGGGGAAAGGAGACCATATTTAGCAAATGGTGCTGGGAAAACTGGCTAACCACATGCAGAAGAATGATACTTTACCTTCACTTAACACCATATATAAAAGTAAAATCAAAATGGATCAAAGACCTAAATGTCAAACCACAAGCTAGGAAAGGAGGCAAGATGGCAACAGAACTGGTGGGGAAGTGAAAATATCTACAAGGGCGAGAGTCCATAAAGATAGTCTGAGTGACTGGGCGAGTGCAGCTGGGTGAGTGAAAGCCAACTGAGGGGAGACTTGGGATCAAGCACCTAGGGCTCCCCTCCATAGGTGGCTGCAACCCACCACTGCACTGAGATCGGAGCCCATGGTGTGTAGGATTGTCAGCCATTTTCAGAGGTCTCTTGGGAGGAGGCAGTGGGGGTCAGCTGCTCCTCAGAACCTGGCACTTGGCCCATGCCACCAACCGTGGCAGTGGGCCAGGCACTGTCAGAGAGAATCATGGAGAGGTTGTGGCAAGGAAATCTGGAACTGAGCCCCACCACCAGTGAGGAGACACCAACCACCAGAATCTTCTCTGTTCTGGGACCAGGTAGAGACCTACCTTGGCCCACCCAATTCTCTGTTCAGCCTCCAACCTGGGACACAGAGGTGATCTCCGTACCCCTCTGGGATCAACCATCGCTGACCCGGAGAGGAAACTTCAGGAGCAGACACAGAGAGATGGATGCCCCACTCCCATGATGAACCAGGCACAGACACATCTGATCTGAGTGAGGGACTTGGAAGGAGCAGCAGCAATAGTGGATGAGTTGGGTGAGTCTGAATTTGTTTCACCCTCTTCCCACAGCAGTCCATGGTACATCTGACCCTTGCTAAGAGCAACAAGATCAACCTGCACCAAGAGTCAAAGGAAGGGGCTGAAGACAGGAGTCCATGCCCTACTGCTCATTCCCTACCTTGGTGATGGCCAGCAGTGGTGGTAGTGCTTGAGAAAGGAGACTAAAGTTCCAGAAATGGCCACAGAGAGAGTTCTTTTTTTCTCTGTTTTTATTTTTGTTTTAGTACTTTTTTTGGTTTTTTTGTTTTTCAGTTTTTCTGTTTGTGTGTGGGTATTTTTGAGGGAAAGTGCATCATCAGATTTATTTTTGTTTGTAGGTTTGCTTGTATGTTTTTATTTGTTTCTTTGTTAATTCGATGGTGGTGTACCTATCTATTCTCCTTCTCTTCCCTCTTCATCTTCCTTTCATCTTCATTTTTCCTTTTTCTGATCTTTTCCTTTTTCTTATCTCATTTTGCTTTCAGAAGGCATATATATGCTACCACCACATGGACAGATTGTAAGGAGGTAGGAAGTGGGCTCCAGGGGACCCACACACCTGTCAGCAGATACTGTGATCTGCAGATAGTTCTGAACAACAGTTGCCCATATCAAATCTCAAAACTGCAAAAAACACAATCTCAAAACTGCAAAAAAACACAGTCCTCCATTCCCAGTCTGGCTTCAAAATTGAAAAAATCCAGAGGACCTACATAAAGAAGAACAGGGGATTGAGCAAACAGAAGTGAAAGCTATCCCCTCATCACTGAGCAACAGAATTAAAGAAAGAGGAGAGAGGGGGAGAGGAAAACCATCACAAATGAAGAAGAACCAAAGGAGGACCAGAGGTCCCATCCAAACACCTGGGAAGACAGCACTTCAGAATACAGACGTCAGAACTCAAACAACAAAAGCCCCAAGAATGACTGGTCTCAAACCACAAACCCAGATATCAGGATGTTAATAGAGAGAACAAACAGAAATGAGGAGAGGAAAGAATGAAGGAATTGACAACTGAAATGACGGCAATGAAGAATACCGTAAAGACATAAATAACAAACTGGCAAGCATGGATAGCAGAATTAACCAAGCAGAAGAAAGAATCTCAGAGCTTGAGGACCAAAATATGGAACTAGCCCAAACTGTTAAAAACATAGAAAAGAAGCTTAAAAAGATGGAACACAACCTCCAAGAGATATGAGATTATATCAAAAGGCAAAACGTATTATTAATTGGCATTCCTGAGGCAGATAGAGAAACAGAGACCACCCTGGAACAAACATTCCATGAAATTATTCAAGAACACTTCCCTTATCTCATCAAAGACATGACCATTCAAACACAAGAGAGTCAGAGAATCCCTGCAAGACATCAAATGAGAAGGCCAACTCCTAACACATAGTAATTTGACTAAAGTAGGTATAAAAGAAAAAATCCTAAGGGCAACAAGAGACAAAGGTCAGACTTCCTGGGGAAGATCAATTAGAATAGCAGCAGTCTTATCTACAGAAACACTACAGGCTAGAAGAGACTAGAGTCCAATATCCAAATTTCTCAAAGATAAAAAATTCCAACCAAGAATTTCCTACCCAGCTAAGCTAAGCTTCATCAGTGACAGAGAATTAAAATCCTTCCCAGACATCCAATTCCTAAGAGTTTACGCCATCTCCAGATCGGCTCCACAAGAAACGCTTAAGAAAGTATTAAACACAGAAGAAAGAAAAAAAAAAAAAGAAAGAACAACTACACTCTTCCAGAGAATGCAGGAAAAGGATTGAAAACACACACATACATCAACCCCAAATTAAAAGAAAACAAACAAACAATGACAACAATAAACTCTATAAGAACCTCATGACAGGGATAAACTCTCACATCTCAACAATTAGCCTGAAATGTGAATAGCCTAAAAGCACCACTAAAAAGACATACAATGGCAAACTGAATAAAAAAACTATGACACAACAATATGCTATCTCCAGGAAACTCATCTCACCAGAACAAACACTCACAGACACAAAGTAAAAGTATTGAAAACAAATCTTCAGTGAACAGAACACAAAAGAAAGAAGGAGTTATGATCTTAACATCAGACAAAATATCCTTTAAGCTATCAAACATTTGAAAAGATATGGAAAGTCACTACATAATGATAAAAAGTTCAATCCATCAACAAGAACTATTCATTCTAAACATATATGCACCCAACATAGGAGCACCAACCTTCATAAAGCAGTTTCCAGGTAAACTAAAAAAAAAGACATTGACTCTAACCCTATCATAGTGGTGACTTAAATAGAACAATTTTAGACAAAAAAAATCAACAAGGAGATCTAGAACCTCAACTTAATGCTTGATCAAATGGATTTAATAGATAACTTCAGAATATTCCACTCAACAATCATGGAATATATATTCTACTCATCACCACATGGAATGTATTACAAGGTAGACCAGATCATTGGCCATAAATCAAGCATAAACATATTCCATAAGATCAAAATACTGCCATGCACCTTCTCAGACCACAGTGGATAAACAAAAATATCAACACCAGCAAAGCTACCCCAAAATTCACTAAGACATGAACACTAAACAGCATGATGCTGAACAACTCCTGGGTCAATCTGGAAATCAAAGCAGAAATTAAAAGATTTCTGAAAACAATAAAGACACATCTTACCAAAACTTCTGGGATGCTATGAAAACAGTACCAAGAGACGAATTCATTTCTTTATGAACGCACATCAAGAAAATGAAAAGATCACCAGTTAACAGCCTAAAAAATCACCTAAGGGAGCTGGAAACACAAGACCACCAAAACCCTAACTTCAGCAGAAGAATCCAAATCACCAAAGTAAAAGCCCAAATACAGGACACAGAAGACAAAAATATCATAGATAAATATCAGTGAAACAAAAAGCTAGTTCTTTGAAAGGCTAAACAAGATTGTTGGACCTCTAGCCAGCCTGACCAAGAAAAAGAGAGGAAAAGGTTAAATAAACACAATCAGAAATGCAAAAGATCAAATCACAATGGACCCCTAAGAAATACAAAATTATCAGAGATCAATATGTACACCTATATGGAAACAAACTGGAAAACCTAAATGAAATAGAGGACTTTTTGACATCACACAACCTCCCAAGGTTGAAACAGGAAGCTATTGAGACATTAAATAGATCAATACCAATCCAGGAAGTCAACTCTGTAATGGAAAAACTACCCACAGAAAAAAAGTCCTGGACCAGATGGCTTCCAGTGGAGTTCTACAAAACATACATGAAGGAGCTGATACCAATTCTATTGAAAGTATTCCAAGCAATCGAGAAAGACGGAACTCTCGCCAAATCATTTTATGAAGCTAACATCACACTGATATCCAACTGGAAAAAGATCCAACAAAGAGAGTTACAGGCAAATATCCCTCATGAACATAGATGCAAAAATCCTCAACAAGATTCTAGCGAATTGAATCCAACAACACATTACAAAAATCAACCACTATGACCAAGTAAGATTCATCCCAAGGATCAACATCCACAAGACCATAAATGTACTTAAATACATCAACAGATGTAAAAATAGGAACTGCATGATTATATCATTAGATGTAGAAAAAGCTTTTCATAAAATCCAGCATCACTTCTTGATAAAAAAACCTTAAAGAGCTAGACATAGAGGGAACTTACTTCAAAATAGTACAAGCCATCTATGATGAACCCACAGCCAACATATTGCTAATCAGAGAAAAATTTCAAGCATTTTCACTGAAAACTGGAAAAAGACAAGGCTTCCCACTTTCTCCCCTCCTGTTTGACATAGTGTTGGATGTCCTATCTAGAGCAATCAGACAAGAGAGGGAAACCAGGGGTATTCAAATAGCAAAAGAGGAAGTCAAGTTATCCCTCTTTGCTGATGATATGATTCTATACCTCGAAAACCCAAGAGAATCTGATAAAAAACCTTCTTGCACTGATAAAGGATTTTGGCAAAGTCTCAGAGTACAAAATCAACAGGCAAAAGACAGTTGCATTCTTATACACCAACAACAAACAGGTAGAGAACCAAAGAAAAAGCACACTCACAATAGCCACACAAAAAATTTAATACCTAAACACCTTACTAACCAGATGGACTTAATAGATAACTTCAGAATATTCCACTCAAAATCATGGAATACATATTCTACTCATCACCAACTAAAAAACAGTGCTAAAAGAAATCAAAGAAATGGAAAACTATTCCATGCTTATGGAATGGAAGAATCAACATTGTTAAGGTGTCCATCCTACTCAAGGCAATCTACAGATTTAACAAAATACCCATTAAATTAACAGCACAATGATGCTATTCTCTGATTTGTAAATGACAATACATGAATTCAAATAGAAACATAAACGACCATGAATAGCCAAAACCATTCTCAGAAAAAGAAACAAAGTGGGAGGTACCACACTTCCGGACTTTAAACTTTAATATAAGTTTCCAATAATCAAAAGAGCCTGGTATTAGCACAAGAAAAGGCATATAGACCAATAGAACAGGACAGAGATTCCAGAAGCAAAACCTCAATTTCTCAACCAACTCATCTTTGACAAAGTCTCCACTAACAATCACTGGGGAAAGGAGAACTTATTCAGTAAATAGTGCTGGGGAAACTGGCTGACCACATGCAGAAGACTAAAACAAGACCTCTACCTACCACCATGCACAAAAATCAACTCTCAATGGATCAAACACCTAAACCTCAAACTACAAAAACTTTAGAAAATGCAGGAGACACCCTTAAGAAATTGGAACTGTCAACAAGTTCCTGCTCAAAACCCAAAATGCCTATGCCATAAGAGATAAGATAGACAAGTGAAACCTCATCTAACTGAAAAGCTTCTGCAAAGCAAAAGAACCCATCAAAAGAACGGGGAGACAGCCCACAGAATAGAAAGAAATATTTGCCAATTGTGTATCTGACAAAGGCCTAATATCTAGGATCTATAAAGAACTCAAATGTGCCAAAAAGAAAAAAAACAAACAGCCCTATTAAAAAGTGGGCAAAAAATATGAAAAGACTCTTCTCAAAAGAAGACATATGACCTTCCGGGCAAAATGGCAACAGAACAGGTCAGACTGTGAGAGTCTCCCCAAGAGCGAGTGTCCATAAAGACTCTGCATGAGTGGGTATGTGCTGCTGGGAGAGTGAAAGACTGACTGAGGGCAGACTCAGGTTCATGCACCTGGGGCTGTCCTCCGGAGGTGACTGCAATCACCCACTGCCATGAGATTGGAGACCCAGGCACCAGGATTGTCTGCCATTCTCAGGGCTCTCTTGAGAAGAGACAGCAGAGAAGAGTTACCCCTCAACACTGGCACCTGACCCATGCAATCACTGCAGCAGTAGACCTGGCATGAGAAGGCAGGTAGTGGAAATCTGGAATAAAACTCCAACACTGGTGACAGAACGCTAATGGGTGCCATCTTCTCAGTCCCTTGGCATTGCCTC
>CAUYQG010115392.1:0-47672 GCA_963574415.1 Tarsius wallacei | reverse complement strand
TTGTTTTTGTGAGAGGTCACTCAGTATTATGGACTCTAGTTCCATCCAGGTTGCTGCAAAATTCATGATTTCATTCTTCTTTATGGCTGCATAGTATTCCATCGTGTATATGTACCACATTTTTTTAATCCAGTCCTCTTTTGATGGACAGCATGGTTGCTTCCAGGTTCTTGCTGTTGTGAACAATGCTGCGATAAACATATGTGTGCAGGTATCTTTCCTATAGAGTGATTTGTGTTCTTCAGAAAATCTTAAAAGTAGTCAAAGGAGGAAAAACAAAAGAACACCTTATATATAGAGTAACAAAGAGAAAGATAGTATACTTTTCATGGGAAACAATGCAAGCCGCATAGTGAAATAACATTTCTAAAGTACAAAAACTTAAGACAAAACAAACAAAAACCCTGCAAACTCAGAATTTCATAACATATCTTTTCAAAATTTAGGTGAAATAAAGACATTTTCAGACATAAAAGTTGAACTTGTGCTGAGAACTCATTAGCAGTAGACCTTCATTATAAGAAATGTTAAAGAAAGAAAAATGATACCGGGTAGGTATAAGGAACTACAATAAAGAATGAATAACACTGAAATGATAATTATGTGGTTAAATATGAAGATATATTTCTTAAAATATAACTGTTTAAAGAAAATGTAATAACAATTTATTGTGAAGTATACACTTATGTAGCAGTGAAATATATGACAGCAATAGCATATAGATGGGTGAGTAAATATTTATTTAACTATTTATGAAAGAACATGTTGTTTGAAGGTAGAGTTGTAGCTAATTAGCAAACAAAATAGAATCATAAAAATGTTCAACTAGTACAAAATGAGGTAGAAAAGGAAGAACATAAAGAAAAACAATTAGACAAATGGAAAATAAATAGCAAGATGACAGATTTAAACCCAACTGCTTTTTTTAAAAAATCACATTACATGTAAATAAACACCTCAATAAAAGGTAGAGATTGCCATGTTGGATAAAAAAGCAATACCTAGCTACAGTTTACCTTTGAACAACATGGGTTTCAACTGCATAGGTCCACTTAAATGTAGGTTTTCTTCTGCTTCTGTGACCCCTGAGACGGTGTGACCAACATCTCCTCTTCCTCTTTCCCTTCAGCTACTTAACATGAAGACAAGAGGATAAAGTTCTTTATGATGGGCCACTGATACACTTTCACTAAATAAATAGCACATATATTTTCTCTTCTTAATTTTCTTGATGACATTTTCTTTTCTCTAACCGACTTATTATAAAAATAAAGTATATAATACATATAATATATAAAATATGTGTCGACAGACTATGTTATCAGTAAGGCTCATGGTCAATAGTAGGCTATTAGTAGTTAAGTTTTGGGGGAGTCTAAACTTATACATAAATGTTTGACTGTGTGAAGGATTGGTGCACCTAAACCCCATGTTGTTCAAGAATCAATTGTATATGCTGCCATGAAATTCACTTTAAATATAAAGACACAGTAAGTTAAAAGTGAAAGCATGGAAAAGATAAAAACCTTAACAACAATCAAATAAAACTGAAGTGGCCGTATGAATATCTGACAAAGTGAATTTTATAACAAAGTTTTTTTATGTTTAGTGATTTATTATGAAGAACATTACAAAGGATACAGGTGAAAAGATGTATAAGGCAAAGCATGTGAGGAAGGGGCAAGTAGCTTCCATGAGCTCTCTGTGCACAATACCACAACTCCACGTGTTCAGCTATCCAGAAACACTCTGAACCCAGTCCTTTCAAGTTTCCGATTGCTTGTTTTTATGTACGATGACCACTTGTATGCCTAATCCTGAATTGTACCACACATCTTTAAAATGAAATTTTAAAAAATTTAAAAAGCGACATATAACACTGAAGCAATAATGATGAAGACTCTGATTTTATAACAATAATTATTACCAGAGATGAAGGGGATCATCTTATGATGACAAAAAGTCAATTCATCAGGGAACATAATTCTAAACATGTTTTCATCTAATAACAGTTATAAAACACATGAAGCAAAACTGAAAAAAAGAAATGGACAAAACAACAATTTTACTTGGAGATTGTTAACACCATTCTCTCAATGAATCATAGAACAAGCATATAACAAGTAAGAAAGGAAAACTGCTTGACTAGAGAGGACTTAGCTAGCACTATCAAACAACTTGATTTAATTGACATTCATCGAACAATTCTTCCCCCAAAAGAATACATGTTCTTTTACTTATACACAGAACATTTACCAAGATAGACCATACTCTAGACTTATAGTCAGCAAACTATGGCTCAGGGCTAAATCAGGTTCAGTTTAACATTTTTTTTGTAAATAAAGTTTTTTTGAGTTACAATCATGCCTATTTGTTATATATTGTCTATGACTACTTTTGTACTTGGTGGAGTTGAATATTTGTGACAAAGATTGTATGATTGAGTTATTTGCTATTTCACTCTTTACAGAAAAAGTTTATTGACTTCTGCTCTAAGCCGCAGAACAAATCTCAACATCAAAAGCATAATTTATAAAAGAACAAATTGATAAATTGGATTTCATTAAAATTAACAACTTAGGCTTATTAAATGATGCCATTAGGATAAGGAGAAAATAAGCCAGAGGCTAAAAGAAAATTCTGGAAAAACCACATATTTGATAAAGAACTTATGGCCATAATTTTTAAAAAGCTTTCAAGCTCAATAATAACAAAGTTCAATAATAAAATGTGTAAAAAATATACAAATGACAAATAAGCACAAGAAAACATGGTTAGCATCATTATTCATTAGAGAAATGCAAATTAAAACCATTAGATACCACTGCTCTCTATCAGAATATTGAGAACTACAGAATATTGGAAAAGAGTTTGGCAGTTTGTTTCAAAAGGTAAACATGTTCCTACAGTTTGACCCATACTAATGTATACAACAAAAATAAAAGCATTTATCTAAACAAAATCTGACATGCAAATACCATGGAAGCTTTATTTGGAATTTCTCCAAACTTCAAAAAACACAGACAGCTATCAATAGGTAAATGGGTAAATGAATTGTGGTATATCCATGCAATTTAGCAATAAAAAGAATGAACACAATTTAGCAATAAAAAGAATGAACTACTAATGCATGATACTATTAAATGGGTGAATCTCAGATCAATTATGCTAGGTTAAATAATCCAGGCAAAACAAGATTACACACTGTACGATTCCCCATATGTAAAATTTAAAAAGCAAACTAATATATGAGGGCTAAACACAGATCAATGGTTGTGTAGTGTTGGTGGAAGGGTAGAAGGGAAGAAAGGAATCACAAAGAGTACAAGAAAATCTTTGAGGTTGGTGAATTTGTTTATCATATTGGCAAAATAAACACATTGCATATTTTCCCCACCAAACTGAGCAACAAAGTAGTTATGAGTATGCATGATTGTTGTTTGCCTATATGCCTCTAATGCTAGTTCTTTTACTTATAACAGTTGCTGTCTGTACCCCAATAATTGCATGTGAGAAAGTAACATATATTTACAAAGTTGAGATTGAATACCAAATTTGTCATTTTTAATTTATTTGAAACTCCGTAAAAGAATTTTCTCTTTTTAACACACATCAAATATGACTTTTATTTCATTGTTTATGATCCATGATTAAATTGTAACTCATTAGAGGGCTTACTAGACCATGTTTTCTGAGATTTTGATCCCTGCGATCTCTAGCACAACAAAAGTAGTCCTTTACTATTAACTGAATAAATAAGTGGAGGAATTAACATGTATGTGAACACTTCAAGGAGGACATTACATGAATGCCGGGTAGGCATTTTATGCAGCATCATAATTTCAATAGAAGATCTAATTAGATATCCTTTAAAATACTTTTCATCTTTAAGATACTAAATTTGTCTTAAATCTCTGAATTTCCTCTGTTTTAATATTGTTACATTTAATTAATCAATATCTAAAGTTTATTCTGATTATTAACGTTCTGTTATCTTGTTATTTTCTCAGTGAGCTCCCCATGGATGCTTATCCAGAGTGTCTCAAGAAGTACTTGGGGGAGGAGGAATTTCCATGCAAAAAAAATGATACATGGAATAGATTTTCTTATAAAAAGAATTTAATATGTACGTATGAAAAAATGTTAAGAACATTTATATCCTTGTTTGCTTTACTGTGTGGTTGTCTACCTTTTAAGACATGGGATGCTGTCATGAAGAATGTCAAGATGCTACATGATTGATTGCCTGATGTATGAAGAAATGACATTCAGTTTGTGCATTGATGCATAGGCAGCATTTACAAACTAACTATCATATTGATGTATGTGGTCTATTTTGTTTTTGTTGGTCTGTCTTATATATCTTGTCTTATTTTTTGACATATATTGTGATAGTTTATCTTGTTTGTTCTTATTTTTAATACAATATTTTCTCTTTCTAATTTGGATTTTTTTCCTATTACAGAATTTAAAAATACACATGAACCAAATTTTTATCACTGCTCCCAGTAATTAAGTAATCTGTGATGCTGTTTCTTGCTGTCTACTTTCATTCATTTGTACATTATATCTTATGATCTCTTGTTGGTGTTACATCAATACATTTTAATTTTTAATCAATTTTGTGTTCAAAAGTTTGGCAAATGCTGACTTAGTCAAATAATTATTTGTGTGGCTATTTGATTAATGTTTCCATCTCTCTAAAGAAAATAAGTTTCAAAACAGGCCGCATGCCTATTTTTTGCTTGCTTTTGTATCCCTAATACCTAGCTCAATTCCTGAGACATGCAAGTACTAAAATAAAATTGTATGTTGAAACCCAGACAATCAGGTAATGTAGCAAGGATTCCCATTATGTATTAAGCCTCATGAGGAGGCAGGATACGGGTGCTTCGACTTGTATATTTTTACCAGTAGATCTGGGTTGTTTCCATTTCAGTCAGCCATCTATCTACCTGTTCTAGGCAGAATTACCTATTCCCACTAATTAAATATGTTATCTCTTTTCTGTGTTAGCCTTCATAGAAAACTTTTCTTTGTTGGAAAGGCAATGTTTGATTTACTTGGTTGTGTAAAAACAACTTTTAGCAGCTTATGGAATTTAAACTCACTATTAAAGTATCTTGCTTCCATATTTTTAAATGCCATATTATCTTTCTAGAGTATTTAACTTGTATTTAATTGAACACATCCTTAAATATTGTCACAGAGGAGGTATTTTACAACTTACACATAGATATAAATGTGATTTGAGCCCATGTGCATTGATACTTTTGGAATTTAAACTGTTTAATTTGCCATTTTACTGGTGCCATTATCTGTTCATTAAAAGTGAGTCACTAAGTACAGCACATACTCAAAGAGAGGGGAATTAGTCTCCATTTTTGGAAAGATGTAGTGTAAAGGAATTTGTGGATGCAGATATTTTTAGGCACTTTTTTTTTTTTTTTTGAGTTGGAGTCTCACTCTGTCACCCAGACTGGAATGCAGTGGCTGCTCCTGGCCACCGCAGCCTCGACCTGCTGGGCTCCGGCGATCCTTCCTCCTCAGCTTTCCAAGTAGCTGGAATTACAGGCACGCGCTACCACGTCCAGCTAATTTTTTGATTTATTGTGGAGATGAGGTCTCGCCAAGTTGCCCAGGCGGGTTTCAAACCCGCGGGCTCAGGCAATCTACTCACCTCGGCCTCCCAAAGCGCGGGATTACAGGCTGAGCCACAGAGCCCGGCAAGGACGCAGATATTTTAAAGCTACCATATACAGATACTCACAAAAATCAGTATTCTTAGGTAAAGGAAGAAACTTTATTTCTAAGATAAGCACAGGATACTATACAAATGGAAGAGTCATATAACAAGAAAAAAATTCCTAAGATTAAGAGAAAAATTATTAATACAATTACTGATATACATACATATATATCTACTAGAAGGGGTACAAAATAAATTGAGAAAAATGCCAAGATTTTGTTATAAAAATCAATAAAGATAAAATTTTGAAAAGCAAAGAATAAGAATATAGATAGTCAGTAATGAAGAGCCAATATCCATGCACTAGAAAATGCAGCATGGAAAAAGAGAGGTGAGGCAGTTATCAACAAAGAAGAAGGAGAAGGTAAAAAGAAGAAGCGGAAGGGAAGGAGAAAGTAAGTAGAGGGTGATAAAAGAAGAAAGAAAGAAAGAAAAAGGAGGTAAAGAAGAAGAAGAAGCAGGAGGAGGAGGAAGAGGAGAAGATGGCAAGGAGGAGGAGGCAAATAAGACATTTTCCCAGATCCAATTAAGCTGAGTTTTCATAGCAACCTTGAGTGCTAGAAGATAATATGACAAATGGCTTCAACAATCTCAGTTAAAATGATGACCAAATGAAATTTCCATGACCAGAAAAACTCCTAATCAAATGGGACATAAATATTTTTTAAAGATATGTGAAGTCAAAGAATTTTTGTCTTTCACAAGAGCTGACTTAAGGAACAAACATTGTAGATTGGAACAGAATAATTGATGGCTCTGGGCAAAAGTCTCCAAAAAATAGCAAAAATTATATAAATATCAACATTAAAAAAGTAACTGAGACTTCTTATTTTACTAATGCAAACTAAATAGCTTAGATCATTCCTCCCATAGAGAAAAGCTAAAAAATCTGGAAGAGAACTATGTTTGAAGCATTTCAAGGTAGCAAAGAGAGTTAACAAGGTAACAAAGAAGTATTAAGCCAAAAATAATAAGAAAACTTAGAGAGGTGAGTTTTTAACCTTAGGAAATCATGGATTCAAAACACATTGCTGGGCAGAGCTATAAATAGACTCAAATGACTGGGAACAAATGCAGATGACTCCCAATTTATAATGATTTGACTTTACTATGATGTGAAAGCAATGCACATTCATTAGAAACCATACTTTGAGTACCCAAATAATCATTCTGTATGTCCCTTTCAGTACAGTATTCAATAAATGACATGAGCTATTTAGTGGTTTATTATAAAACAAGTTTTGTATTAGATAATTTTGTCCGGCTATTGGCTATTATAAACTAGTGTAAGTTTTCTGAATAAGTTTGTTTAGCTGGACTAAGCTGTTATGTTTGGTAGATTAGATGTATTAAAAACATTTTTGACTTGTGATGTTTTCAGTTTAGAATGGGTTTATTGGGATATAATTCAAATGAAAGTTGAGGCTTATCTCTATTGAAGTTCACAATCTGCAAGAACAGGCACCTTGCAAACCCCTTATGCTTTGAACTGAGACATGGAAGAGCAATGTGCTAGAATTAAGGGTAAATTCTAAATGAACCAGCCCTTGCATGGACTGATGTCTAATTTTTAATAAAATAAATCTTTTATTGGATTATGGTGATTTGGAATTGCTGCTTCTCTAGTCACCTGTCAGAAGAAAATATTATGAGAAATGACAATGTTACTCAAGAATGCAAATATCCCTATGATTTTCACATATACAATGTTCAATATACAATCAAAAACAACTATAAAGACACAATTAAAAATCAAGGAAAACAATAGACAATAAAAAAACACACACAAGTGACCAAGTTAATAAAATTATCAAACACACACTTTAAAATAAGAATGCTTAAAACAAAGAAAGTGAAAAGTAAGACAGAAATTTCAGTCAAAGGCTGAAAAATATAAAAATAAATTAAAATTCTAGAACTTACTAATCAGTAACTAAAATTACATTCAATAAATTTAAATTTTTAAAGCAGATTAGATTTAGTTAGATTTTCTTAGTTTGTTCTATTCACTGAATTATCATCTTTTTGAATTCCAACTACATGAACTTTAGACCTTTTTTAAATGATAGCCTTATGTCTCTATTCTCTTTTCTTTGTTTTTGATCTTTTTCTTACATGCTTTGATTTACTATTTTCTTTGGATTTATTTTCTAGTTAACTCATTCTCTCTTTAACTGTATCTAATCTGCCTTAATGTTTTCAGTGCTTGTGTGTGATGGGAAATCAATGATGCTAAAGGAAACAAAGAATAGTTATGTGCATAAATGAGAGTAAATATAAACAAATATGTATTGTAGACAACAGTTAGATATTCATTATAATAAAAAGACATAAAAACAATAGAGAATAGGTAGAAAGACATTAGAAAGTGCTAAATATTCTAAGGTCCTTATATTAACTGGGAATAGGTAAAATTATTAATTAATATACGGCTTTGATATATTACAGACACACCTTAGTCTCTAGCAAAACTACTGAAAGAGTAATGAAATCATGTGTAGATATTAAAATAATGGAGAAAAATATTATACTAAAAAGCAATCTAGAAAAAATTATCTAGGCTGGGCTTGGTGGTTCAGTCTGTAATCCCAGCACTTTGGGATGCCGGGGTGAGTGGATTGCCTGAGCCCACAGGTTCGAGACCCACCCGGGCAACTTGGCAAGACCTCATCTCTACAATAAATCAAAAATTAGCTGGCATGGTAGCACGTGCCTGTAGTTCCAGCTACTTGGAAGGCTGAGGAGAAAGGATCACCGGAGCCCAGCAGGTTGAGGCTGTGGGAGCCAAAGCATGCCACTGCATTCCAGTCTGGGCGACAGAGTGAGACTCCAACTCAAAAAAAAAAAAATTATCTAAATTATTACTCTAAGTTACTTATTTTATAAAGAAATCTATTAGAAGAAGAGAAGACTGAATAAAATAGGTAGGACAATTTTTTAAAAAAGGTATGATGGTATATTTAAGCTGAACCATTTCATTAGCATATCAAAAAGTGTAAAAAACCCTTAATACTCCAATTAAAAGAGAGTGATTGTTATATTGATTAAAAAGACAATATCAAGTGATACTTTTCAACGACCATCATACTGAACTAAAAACAATAACAACTGCTATAAGAAACATAACTAAAATGACAAAGCACAGAAAGACTGAAAGTAAAACATATAGAAAATATGTATTACATCAAACACTAGCAAAACAAAAGCTGGTATAATTATATATTAACAAGACAGGACGTTTTAAGGGAAGAAATTTCTAAATATGAATAGGACCATTTTATAATGATGGGATTTAGAATCATTTTCTTTATTTTTTAAAAATGAAGCATAAGTGGTTTTTTGGTAATAGTTTTGTTTTTTAATTTGGAAAGCAAAGTTGGCCAATCTTTATGGGATCTCATGGAAGGACTGAATCTGAATATCAGGTACTCAGATAAGCGGTTCATATAAAAAGGCTTCCAATTATCACTACAATTATGTTTCCTGAAGGCACTTTTATACCTTATATTTTAATGTTTTAACTAATGGTTTCTGTTTTCTAGTTGATATCTAGAATCCCCTGATCTTTAAGGGCTCTGGAGACCACTTGTGCCTTGCTGCCTCACCATATTATCATAGAGGGTGCTTGTCATTCTTTCTTGCATTTCTCTGATGTTTAGCCCACTCTAGCACTGAGAGCAGGGCAAATAAGTTACATCCTCATATTTTTTTCTGGTGTTACTATTTTTTGGCAAGTTTCTTCCCAGGAAAATATTGTACCTGTTCAAATGCTATTTTAATTAAAATTTGTATTAATATAATCATAGATTCACATGTTGCAGAGACCCCTGTACCCTTAACCCAGTTTCTCCCAATAAAAACTTCTTGTAAAATTATGGTACAGTATCGCAACCAGGATGTTGATTTGATACAATCCATCTATTTTATTTCAGATTTCTCATTGTACTTATACTCATTTTGTGTGTGTGGTGGGGGGTGTGTGTGTATGTCTGTGCATTTGGTTGTATACAATTTTAGCACATGTGTAAGTCCATGTATCCAGCACTACAATTGTCTTAGTCAGCTTGGGTTACTATAATAGTTGCCATAAGCTGGGTGGTTTAAACAAGCAATATTTATTTTTCTCAGTTCTGGAGGCTGGGAAGTCCAAGATTAAGGCACCAACAGATTCAGTGTTTCATTATGACCCGTTTTCTGGTTTGAAGACAGCAGTCTTCTTGCTGTATCCTCACAATGTGAAGAAAGAAAGAGCTCTTGTCTCTTACTCTTCTTCTAAGGCCATTAATCCCACCACAGGGGCCTCTGCCTTTCAGATCTCATCCAAACCTACTTACCTCCCAAAGGTCCTACACCTTAATATCATCATACTTGAAATAAGAGTTTCAATATAAAACTTTTGAGGGGTACACAAACATGCAGCACAACCCAACAGTCAAGATACAAAACTAATCAACACAAGGATTATTTCCAGTTACCATTTTATAACCAACACCTGCCTTTCATTGGTATCTCCAAATTCTGGCAACCACTAATTTTTTTCTGTCCAGATTTTATTATTTCAAAAATATTGTATAAGTGTAATCATGCAATGCAACCTTTGGAGATTGGCTTTTTTCTCTTCAACATAATTCTCTAGATATTCACCTAAGTTGTTATCAAGTTTGCTACATCTCATTTCATGGAATAGAATTTCATGGTGGATATTTGCCATAGTTAAACTATTCACACATTAAAAGAGGTCTAGTTTTTGGCTATTATGGATAAAGCTGGTATGAACAGTCATGTACAGGTTTTTGTGTGTGAAAAATTTTGTGTGTGTGTGTGTGTCAGAGTCTCACTCTGTTGCCCAGGCTGGAGTGCAGTGGTACGCTCATGGTCACCACCACCTCAACCTGCTGGGCTCAGGTGATCCTCTACCTCAGCCTTCCAAGTAGTTGGAACTACAGGTAAGTGCCCCCATGCCCAGCTAATATATATTTTTTTATTTATTGTAGAGATGAGGTCTCGTCAAGTTGCCTAGACTGGTCTCAAACCTGTGGGCTCAGGCAATCCTCTCACCTCGGCCTCCCAAATTGCTGGAATTATAGGCGTGAGCCACTATGCCCAGCCGTGAAAATGTTTTAATATCTCTGGGGTACATATTCAAGAAGGCTATTGCTGGGTCATATAGTAATTGCATATTTAATTTTATAAGAAACTGCTAAACTGTTTTCTAGAGTATCTGTATCATTTTATATTCTCACCAGAAATGTGTGAGTGATCTTGTTTCTCCACATATTTGCCAGCATATGGTGTTGTACCTTTTGTGTTTTAGCCATTTTTACAGGTATAGTGTGATATCTCACTGTGGCTTTAATTTGCATTTTCCTGATAGCTAATAGGTAGAGCAGCATTTCATGTGTTTATTTACCTTTTCTATATTTTCCTCAGTGAAATGTATCTCCCTGTCAATTGTCAATTTTCTAATTAGATTGCTTCATGTTGAACTTTGGGTTTTATATATATTGTAGATATTATTCGTTTGCTGGATTTTGTTTTGCAAATACTTTCTTTCAGTATTTTGCTTATCATTTTATACTTTTCACATGAGCTTTTGCAGAACAAGTTTTGATTTTGTTAAGATTCAAATTGTCAATTTTTTTGTTTTACAGATTGTACTTTTGGTGTCAAAACTAAGAATTATTTGCCTAGTCCTAAATACTGAACATTACCCCCTGTTTGTATAAGGTTTTAGTTTTACTTTTTACATTTAAGTCTGTAATTTTGAAAGAATTTTTCTATGAGAAGCATTTATTTTTTAACATTGTAGATCCCTTTCTGCAAAAATTCAATTTTAAGTTATGGCAACATATGTCTTTGATTTTTAAATAAATAAGTTTATAAATGCATAAATTAAAAGAAAGGCAATAACAAAGAAATAATGTGTTTTATACTTAATGTACTTGGATGCCTTTGTTTTTGCTGTGCATGATGCCAGAAATAGTACCTAGTACTAAGCACTTTTCTTTCTAAAAATCTTCACTTTCTTTCATGTTTATCTCTAAGTCCTATTTTCTTAAAGAAGTGCTCCCTGATCAACTTCCCAGATGGAGACATGGAAATATTTTCTTCTCTAATGCTCTGTAGCACTCATTTGTACAGTTAGTGCTACATACAATGATATTCTGGTCTTTTTTTCTTCTTTTAATGCATTATGCCATCTTCTACCACAGGGCTTTTGTACATGTTGTTCCTGGGATTCCACCCTCTATACCCATAACCAGGTTGCTTCTTCTTTATCTTCAGTTCTCAATTTAAGTGTTACTTTTGCAAAATGGAGCAAGTCCTCCAATCTTAAGCCTGCACAGAACTGGTGTGTAGTACAGTTTCTAATTAAGACTTATTTGTGTGATTATTTCACTTGCCCACCTGACTATAAACTCTATGAGAGAGGAGCCATTTGGTTTTGGTCACCTTTGTATATTCTATTTATACCATGATGCCAGGCAAATAATTGATGCTCAGTAAATGTCTCTTGAACGAAAAAGAGTGAATGAGTGAATTTTTTATTTGTAAATTTCAAAAGGCAGAAAGTATGACATACAACTTAACTACATAGGGTTTAGATGCTAGAAAGACTTAATTCTTGATTTCCAATGGAGAAAGCTGAGTACTTAATTTATCTACACAAGAAAGTGTTTAGGAGAATGGCAATATTTACCCAGATTATTTTTATTGGAAACAGAGGGCAAGGTGGTACATAAAACATTTTTTGAAATACTCATGTGATTAAAGTTAAATAACCATAATAATTTAGACAATTGAGTAATTACTTAATTTATTTCCTTTTGAATGTATAGTCATTGTCAACAAAGCCTCTTACTATATTCCTTATATAGCAAAATAAAATTCATTAAGAATTGTAGAGATGGCTAGGCAAAGGAAGCTGTTAGTGGCCGAATTTGTACCAGAGCACTTTATAAAGACTAAATATAATTTTGCTGGCCTATTTATGAGTTAAAAATATACATTATTTTGTTTGGCCCATTTTTCATTTTATACTCTCCTGGGAGCTCAGTTGAACAGTGGCTCATTTTTAACTCCCTCCATAGTCTGTATTTTCCACCTACCCAGGCTGGATGGGAGTGAAAGTCACTTTGCTATTGTCAGCTACACTGGAGCACACTGACTCTGTCTCTCCCAGAAGTAGGGACGGTAAAAACCCCATGTAGAGGAGTTTCCATTCTTAGCTAAACCTAGTTGCTGTGGCCTGAGGGGCTAATCAAGTATTATAAACACTGATTAAATAAGGTAGGTCATTTCCATCACCATTTTCCAGAGGGGGAAATGGAGGCACCACACATGGGAATGGTATTTGCAGACTCAGGAAGACAATGTGCTGTTGCTTAATTCCTTTCCCTTGCAAATGCCAGCAGAGAGCACTGGAGGAGTTAGACAGTTTGAATACTATTCAAACAGGTCACATTTGGGGGCTGAGATGTCTCATTAAAACTTCCCGTTTTACTGCTGTATATCCCTATGCTGTATATCCAAATCCATGACAGAAGCGCTGTACATCTCCTGTCTTAACATCTAATAGTCCTTGCCAGACGGAATGAAAAAGTTGATTACACGCAGCTTTGCCAACGTCTCTTGACAGGAAAGAGCAAAAAAAAAAAAAAAAAAAAAAACCTCCTGAACAAATGAAATGTCATTCAAAGCTCAAACATATTAAAGCCAGATATGCTATATTATTTTCCTAGATTAGAGATTAACTGGCTTCTAATTAATTTCTAGGATGTATAATAAGTTATCACGACTGGTTTTGTGATTCAGAAATATCCTTTAATTCAGTTTTGACGTTGTTGTTATTTTTTCACACAGGTGCCTACTTCTTTGTAAAGTGGGTATTATCATGCAACTGGGATAGTAGCTTTTCAGAAAGTCACTGCTGTGGGAATTGAAAGAGGAGTGGAGCTCTGAATTTCTTCCTTTTCTCTTAATGAGCTATAGTCTATAAAGTGTTAAAGTGGGCCAAGATTTGAGAGAGGGGAAAAAAAAATCAAGTTTGAACTATTTGCATCTTGACAGTCCCCTGCCTCCACTCCTGCTCTGAGCTCCGGTTTGCCTCACAGGGACTTTTCAAAGAAATTGGGTTGCATGGCAGCGTGGGCAGGAGGCAGGGAGGAAAAGGAGGATTTTAGAATTAAATAAGACTTTTGAAATGGGTTGCAAATTTTCATGGCAGGGAATGTGTCATTAGAAATCACTGGAATTGGTGCAAGTTCTATTACATTCACATTTCTACTTTCTCTCCAAAGGCTTTTCTTGGTAGTTGGATGAAGGCAGATCTCTCCAACTTCTACCCATTGACTCATGAGATTCTGAAGGAGAGACATCCCCGTCTTTCTAACTCTTGCTGTAGGGAGAATCTATGAAGCTATAAATCAAAGACCTTCAAATGGCCTCCAATCTCTTCTTTGGTTTAGAAATTTAGAGCTAAATGTTACCTTATACATTTTTCTAGATGCTTGCTCCTGAATATGTGACCCAAGAAAAAGCAACATTGCCACAACAGGGATCTTGTTAGTAATATAGAAGCTTTACAGATCAGACCTACTGAATCTAATCACACCTTTGTAGTAAGACCCTCAAATGATTCATAAGCACATTAAAGTTTGAGAACCATTGTTCTAGATCAAACTCCTTATTTTGCAGACTAGGAAACTGAGGCGCTGATCTGGAGAATTATTAGCTTTTGCATATAACAACAAATCAGAGCCTGCTATTCTGCCTTCCCCTGGCATACTGCTCTTCCCCACGTGACACTGCCTCTCTTGAACTTGAAGTTAGAGTTAATTGTGTATTTGTGATCACTAGAAAAAAAGTAAATCACCCCTCATTTACATAAGTAGATATTGTGTCTGGATTTCCATGATCTCTGATATAATTATGAATAACACTAAACACAGTGCCTTAGTATGTAGTTGATACACAATTGGCACTATTATATTGTTAGTATTATTAGTACTGAGAATTATTATTGTCATCAGTGTTGTGTGTGGGGGAAAAGTAAGAGAAAACAATGAATGTTTTTCATGGAGGGTTCCTTATTCACCCATGTTTGCAGACCAGATCACAAAATGATGGAGGCTGCCATGGTGGGAACTAGTTTATTTTCACTTAGATTCCTGACAGAGGCTAGGCAGTAATTAGCTGCTGAAACATCTACCAAAACCTCATAGCTCTTTGTAATCATAGAAGGATTACCTTTACCTGCTTTCCTTGCATTGGTAAGGTAAAAAGGTGGAGTCATTTAAAGACACTTCATGTCTTTTATGTCTTGGGGGATGGGGGAATCTCTAAAGTCTTAGGCTAATTGCAGGCTGAGTCATTTTGGGTAAATGGGAGACAACTTGCTTCTGACCAGCGATCTTTCTTCTCCTCATTCTTTTCTTCCTGTCCTTCTTTCCTCTCTTCCTTTTTTTCCCCTCAATATTTATTGAGCACTGACCATGTGCTAAGTGCCTTAACAATACATACTGGCAAAATATATAGTGCTTGGTTTCTGCCCTCAAAAAAAATTATTGTAGCTGAAAGGTGGTACCTATAGAAATCTAGGAGAAACTTAACTTATTCTTAGTTTAGTCTTTTTGCCTCGGCATAGCCATTAGAAAGCATTCAGACATTCTACTGCAGGACAAGCAGCAGCCTATCCAATCCTCCCTCAGCAAATCTCCATCAGATACAAGACCAGGACAGCCCAATCTTTAGATTCATGGTTTAGCATAATAATCTCTGGTAAACTTTTAGGTTCCTTGTCAAGGCCAAAGATCAAAGATCACCCTTTGGCTGTCCAAAGGCATAAAAGTAATAGTACAACCACCTTTGGTCAAGGAGTTTGTGAATAGCAAGTATCTGAGTTTGTGAATTGCAAATGTCTAACAAGTCTCTTGCAGGAAACCCCCCAGGGTTAACCTAATCAGCACTTTGTGTCACAGATAAACCCCACCATGGCAGCAATCATGTGACTAACCCACCCATCCATCTGCTGTCCGTCACCTGATGTCAGTACCTGTGCTTGCCTGTTCCTTTGTGATGAAGTGGAGCAGACCATCACCCAATCACCTTAATAATCTTCCCCCAGCTAGGGGAATGGTTAAAAGGACTCAACCACAAGCAACCAGCAGCCATTGTCTTGCTAGACTCTGGTGTGGCCATGTACTCTTTGAGCTATGGCTGTCACCATGCTTCCTGGCTTTGGTCCCCTCCTCCACCCTGGGGAGGTGAATCTTCTCTCTCCCTTTTCTTTCTCTCCCTAGTTTACTTTTAAATAAACTTTTCTTTCTTTGCCTCTTTGTGTTGCAAATCTTTGTGTTACTCAGATCTCTGGGTTACCAGTGCTGCGCCTCCCCTCGCCTCTCCATTCATCCATCCACCCTCACCCTATCTGTACCCTAACATTTTTGGAGGTCCCACCGAGATCACTGAGAGTCTGATCTGTCTTTCTCTCTCTCATCTTCCATATTTCCTAAATGGTGACCTTCTGTGGACTGTGTTGGAACCTGGTGGCAACTGAAGCCTCAGGCTGAGGCTACACTTCAACGTCTGGAAGGTCCCAGGGAAAGGCATCAGACCGCTGTGGCCCTAAGGGGTCAGGGATTAAGGTTAACTCATTATTTCCTTCTATCCAAGGTCTGAGTTTCCCCGTGGACAGAGCTGGATCTCAGAGGACAACTGACAGTCTCTGCCCAGGGCTACTCCCTAGGGAGGCAAGAAGGTTCCTGAAGGAAAGTTCGGACTGCCAGCTCTTGTACCGGTGAGAGACAAAGTGCTTGGTTTCTTTGCTCTTTTCTTCTCTGGTTGGCGAAGTGACTTCATGAAGGACCTTGAAACTCCAACAGCTATGGTAGCCTTTCTGCGTCTTTGGTGAGTCATCCTTCATTAATCATCCATACACCCACATATTTGGATGCACACTCTTGTTTCCCCCCTTGGCTTTGGTTCGGATGACTTTCTGGGTCTCTCAGGCTTTTTCCGGTCCCATCTTGGGAGATACCTCATAGCGTTCCAATTGCCGAAAGTCCTGGTACCAGGCCTTCCAAGACACGGTGGAGCATAGTGTCCCGTGAGCTCCAGTGGGCACAGGAACAGGAGGACGCTCTCTCCCTAGTGACTCACGTCCTTTGCACTGATTCCTTTGAACCTGTTGGGGATGCCCAGCAGGGGCTCTGGGTGGGTAAGGCCTAGAAACAAACCCATGAAACCAAGAGCCCACCCCAACTGTATCCCTGCTTCCTCTTATTACAATACTGCTTTGCAGCCCTGGCACCAGCTCCGTCCCAACTTGCCCCAGCTGATCCTTTCATCTGGTGGCCGAGTATGGGGAAATTCCACAATATAAGCTGAGGGATGATGAACCCTAATCAGAAAGTGGCTCCCTAGCTCCTAACACCCTTCTGCAGCTTGATTTGTGCTTAAAAGGAAATGACAAATTCCTTGAGATTCCATATATTCAGGCCTTTTATGAGATAACTCGCCACCCAGATATTCATTCTTCCTGTCACATCTTTGTATTGGCTCCCCGACCCCATTGTCAATAGGTTCCTCAGAGGATACTGACCCTGCTGATTTAGCCGCCTCTCCCTTGAAAGATCCCACACCTCCTTCATACTCTCTTACAACTGCACTTCCTACACTACAGCAGTTTACTAATATTAATTTAAACTCTCAGGAGGGACAAACTCTTTTGGCTATATATTTTATCTCGCAGTCAGCACCGGATATTAGGCACAAACTCCAAAAATTAAAAAAGGGCCCACAATCCCCTCAATTAAAACTATTGGATATGGCCTTTAAAGTCTTTAACAACCAGGAGGAGGAAATAACGTAGGACCGCAAACATAAGTGGGAAGCGTTTCAGCTTTTATCTACCACTTTAGCAAAAAGAGCCACCACTGATATTTTTCCATCCCAGACAATCAATCGCAGAAGGGGTACACAGCCCCCTTCCCAGGTTTGTTTCCAATGCTGTCAAAATGGGCATATGGCCAAAAACTGTCAAGCCCTGCCACCAGCAAAACCCTGTCCCATATGCAACAGCATGGACATGGGCCTCATGATTACCCTGTTCGCCTAGCCGGAGGGGAGCACGTAACCCAGAGGCTTACTGCAAATGAGGGACACCAGGCACCTTGCACAGTCTCAGAAGGGGATCTCTTGAGCTTGCTCCAGTTGGATTGACTTGCCCCTGGCTTGGTAGCCCCAACGTCTTCAGAACAAACTATTAAACCAACCCAGCTTAGGGTGGAAATATCAGTAGCTGGCAGAGTTATATCATTTTTTATTAATATGGGGACTACATGCTCGCTCTACTTGAATTTCCCAGTCCACTCCTTCCTTCACCCTTTTCCTAGTCCACTCCTTCCTTTATGGGGGTGCAAAGCATTGTGTCCAGGTCTCTCACTGTGCCATTACTTCCATGTGTTCTGGGAAATAAAATATTTCAGCACTCCTTCTTTGTTATACCAATATGTCCAGCTCCATTATTGGAAAGGGTTATTATGACAAAGATTGGAATTCATATTATTCTTTACCTAAGCCATAACCACTGTGTTTTTTGGGTGCCTTTTGTTTAACTTTGGATTCCCAATTATGAAATTACAGCTAAGCCATTATACGAGGCTACACAGGTTCCAAAACATGAGCCTCTGGACTGACACTCACCAACACAAAAAGTTTTCTTTTTGCTCTAGGACTCACTAACAAGGGCCCCAGCTCTGGCACTCCCCAACTTACAAAAGAATTTTATCCTCTACTAGATGGAGAGTAAAGGAATAGCCTTGGGGCTGCTAGGACAAAGGTATGGTCCAGATATGAAGGCAGTGGCATACTTAAATAACTGGAAAATACAGCAAAAGGGTGGCTGTCTCACCTTCGGGCCCTACCAGCAACTGCCATACTAACTCAGAAAGCTAATAAAATTAGTTATGGTCAGCATATTGATGTGTACTCGCCACACCAGGTGGCTGACATTTTGAACAATAATGCTTACAAATTTCTTACTAGCTCAAGACTTACTAAACTCTGTTCATTGGCAACTCTAATATAACTCTCCAAAAGTCAGGTCCCTTAAACCCAGCTACCCTCCTGCCAATTCCAGAACCAACAGAGCATAGCTGTACAGAAATTCTTTGTGATGACGTGGAGCAGACCACCACCTAATCACCTTACTGATCTTTCCCCATCAAGGGGAACGGTTAAAAGCACTCAACCACAAGCAACCAGTGACCATTGCCTTGCTAGACTCTGGTGTGGCCATGTGGCTCTTTGAGCTATGGCTGTCACCATGCTTCCTGGCTTTGGCCCCCTCCCCCAACCTGGGGAGGTGAATCTTCTCTCTCCTTTCTCTTTCTCTCTCTAATTTACTTTTAAATAATCTTTTCTTTCTTTGCCTCTTTGTGTTGCAAATCTTTGTGTTACTCAGATCTCTGGATTACCAGTGATGCGCCTATCCTCGCCTCTCCATCCATCCATCCACCCTAAACCTATCTGTACCCTAACAGTAGCATGAGAAATAGACATATATAGAGCTGCCATGAGATGGAGAGCTATGAGAGAATATAAAGAAACACCACAAGAGCATAACAAAAGGTTTGATTAAGAGTAAAACTTTTGCACATTTATTTTATAGCCTGAGTCTTTGCCAAAGTTTTTTATCAGTGCAAGGAGGTTTTTGACAGATTCTCTTGGGTTTTTGTAGTATAGAATCATGCCATCTGCAAAAAGGGATAACTTAACTTCCTCTTTTCCTATTTGAATACCCCTGATTTCCCCCTTTTGTCTGATTGCTATAGCTAGGACTTCCAACTATGTTGAACAGGAAGAGTGAGAGTGAGTATCTTTGTCTTGTTCTGGTTTTCAGGGAAAATGGTTTCAATTCCTGTCTGTTTAGCAGTATGTTCTCATAGATGGCTCTTACTGTTTTGAGATATGTTCCATCTATGCCTAGGTGTTCAAGGGTTTTTATCAAGAAGGGATGCTGGATTTTATCAAAAGCTTTTTCTGTGTCTAATGATATTATCATGTGATTTTGGGTTTTATATCTGTTGATGTATTTAATACATTTATGGTCTTGCAAATGTTGACCCAGTCCTGCATCCCAGGGATGAAGCCTACTTGGTCATGGTGGATGAATTTTGAGATATGTTGTTGGATCCGGTTTGCTAGAATCTTGTTGAGAATTTTAGCATCTATTCTTCATCAAGGATATTGGCCTGTAGTTCTCTTTCGTTGTTGACTCTTTACCTGATTTGGGTATCAATGTGATATTAGCTTCATAAAACTGCCAGGGGAGTGGGGGGCACACCTCATCAACAAGGGTACCTGTATAATGAACATTTGTATGCCTAACCCTGAATTGTACCCCGCATCTTTAAAATAGAAAAATTTTTTAAAGAGTGCCTGATCTCAAATGAGGTAAAGTGGTGACCAAAGGGAGGCTCAAACTTTACCTGTATGATGCCTACTTATCTACCTAATCCTGAATTATACTCTACATCTTTAAAATAAAAATTAAAAAAATTTTTAAAAAAGAGTAACACTTACTGAGCACCTGTAATAGCTGCACACGGTGACAGCACATGACATATTTGTAACTTGTTTTTTTCAAAGGGTAATTTGATGGAGAATTCTCCCTAGGCCTCACAGACCAAGCAGTGTTTCACCAATTGGCTAAACTGTTTCAACTTGATGTTTTCCAGTTGTTTTTTTTTTATTTTGTTTTGTTTTGTTTTGTCTTGCAAGCCATTTCTGCTGCTGCTTCCAGTTGATTTAGGATGAACTTACGGCAGATTTTATGCTTCTGCCCAAGCCATTTCTTTCTTCCTGGGTGCACATGCCCAGAGGTGTTTGAGGTCAGTTGGCAGAATGAAGAAACGCCCTTGTTGGTAGAAGGAATAGCATAAACAAAGGCAGAAGGAAATGAAAATGTGTCCAGAGAATAACAAATACATTTGTTAAATCATGGGGTACACAGAGAAGAATAACAAAGGTTGATATTGGAAAGGTAGATTGAGTTTTTATTTTGATCGATACTGTGTGTCCTGCTAAAGAGTCTGACCTTTCTCTTCTTCACTACTATTTTAAGTAGTGAAGTAATAGATTTGAGCTCTACAACTATATCTTTGGCATTTTGGTTGTGAAGAAAAATTGGAGAATGAAAGACCAGTTTATAATGTTATTTTTTTTTTTTTGAGTTGGAGTCTCACTCTGTCGCCCAGACTGGAGTGCAGTGGCCCCTCCTGGCCACCGCAGCCTCGACCTGCTGGGCTCCGGCAATCCTTCCGCCTCAGCCTTCCGAGTAGCTGGAATTATAGGCGTGCGCTACCACGCCCGGCTAATTTTTTTATTTTTTATTTTTTTAATTGTAGAGATGAGGTCTCACCAAGTTACCCAGGTGGGTCTCGAACCCGCGGGCTCAGGCAATCCGCTCACCTCAGCCTCCCAAGGCGCGGGATTACAGGCTGAGCCACCGAGCCTGGCTTATAATGTTATTAACATAGTTCAGGCAAGAACTGGCAAGCACTCATACCAAAACAGGTATAGAAAGAGCAGATAAGTTGCATGAAAACATCTTCTCATGTCTTCCCTGTGTCTTTCTGGGAAAGGCAGAGAATGAGTTGCTTAGTCTAGGATCTGGACTTGCAGTTCATATAAGTCACCTGTTGTGGAGTCTTCTTTGTTCATGCATATTTATATACAAAAAAAGTTATAAACTAAAGGACATGAAATACATACTTAGTTATACTTGGAAGATCATCTCCATGTATCCTTGGAACTTTTTTTCTTCCTAGATTGTAAGTTGGGAACAATTTGCATGTTTTAACAAATCCCCTCACTTAGATTCCTATGTCCGAGCTGTGCTAACATGCTCATGTGCTTGCATGCAGTCTTCCCGCCTTGCTGGTGAATTAGATCTGGACTCAGCCTTTGACACCTGTTATTGTGCATATGGGATATTTTTGCCAGAAGCTGGATGCCTTGTCTCTTTAGGCACTCTCACTTCTGAACATGGTCTGCTAAGGCCTGGTGGAAATTAACATGTCTATTGTAGAAGATGTTAAAGTTCCTTCCTTTGGGGTCAGTTTTTTTGGGGGGAGGGACGTAAATGATGTGAGGCAAGGCAAAAGCAGGAATTTTTATGTGCTAGTCCTGGGAAGGAGAGAACTAGGACGGTCCTAACTGAGCTGTGTCAGGGATCCACACAGACACGGATCACCACCACTCTACTAAGTGCATACAGAGTAGTGTTTTACTTCAAAGGATTGAACCACTGTTACATTTTGTTCTTAAATCACAAGGTTTAAATAGCAGTGCCATGATTAATTAGGGCCTGACTAAGACTTCTGCTTTGAGACAGAACAACCTCCGAAATGGATCCTTTCATCTCTGAAAAGGTATGTCATAACGTAAAAGCCTTATCCATGTGTAATAAGCACAGGTAGAGTCAATCAGAATTAGAGATCAGAATTAATTGCAGGATTTGGGGAAAGACTTTCTAGAATTATACCAAAAAACTAATTGATTGTTAATAAAAGACATTTCCAAGTAGAAGTCTTACTGGAGATGCTTTAATAAATATCTATGTTTTAAAAAATAAATAAATATCTATGTTTTATGTTGTAAATGTAATTTTGAAAGTGAGCCGATGGTTTTTTTTTTTTTTTTTAGCAGTGTTAATATACCTCCTTTAATTGAGTGTTGGAAAAGCTAAAGCATAGTAAGTGAACATATAGTCTTTGAAAGCAAACAAATGTATTTTCAAATTTTTAATCCTCTGTTATCACTAGCCATCAAATCTTGAACACTTCACTTAAGCTTTCTAAATGCCCATTTCTCATTTTTACCCTGAGAATAATGAAGCCCAACCAATTAGAGAGTTGTATGGATTACATGAGATTATCTGTGCAAAGAGTCTGTCCATAAGGGTATGTGCATCATTTTCTTTGCACTTTTTCCCCACAGAATACAATGTGCTTCCCTTCAGACACATCAAATGAATGTATGTCATTGATCTTTTGTCAGCAGAGACAAAATTTTTAAAAAATTTTATTTTTAAAATTAACATATAACAATTGAATTTGGGGGAAATATTCTGTTCTATAAATATCATCACATTTATAGGTTGGTATAACTATAGAATGCAGAACAGTTACATCTCTCTCAAAAGACTCCCTTGTGCTACTTTATTTTTACTTCTATTTTGAGTCGAAGTCTCACCGTTGCCCAGGCTGGAGTGCAGTGGCATGCTCATGGCCATTGCAGTCTTGACCTGATGGGCTCAGGCAATCCTTCCACCTCAGTCTTTCAAGCAGCTGGAACCACAGTTGACACCACCAAATCCGGCTGTTTTTTAAAACTTATTGTAGAGATGGGGTCTCGCCAAGTTGCCTAGGCTGGTCTCAAACCTCTGGTTTCAGGCAATCCTCTCACCTTGGCCTCCCAGTGCTGGGATTACAGGCGTGAGCCACTGTACCTAGCCCTTGTACTACTTTATAGCCTTCCCATTTCTCCAATTCTTGACAAACATGAATATATCTTCTATCTCTATAAGTTTGTCCTTCTGAGAATATCATATAAGTGGAAGTATGCACTATTCAATCTTTTGAGATTAGCTTCTTTCACTTCACAAGCCTATGAGATTCATCCAGGTTGTGTTTATCAATAGTTTGTTTCTATTACTGAATGGTATTCCATTATATGGATGTATCATAGTTTGCTTATCTATTCATTCATTGAAAGATACATGGATTGCTTTCAGATTTGGCAACTCTTAATAGAGCTTGATGCACAGGTTTTTTTGTGAATAGAATGTTTCATATTTCTATGGCAAAACACCCATGACTAGGATTTCTGGGTCACATGATAAATATTTATTTAGCTTTATAAATTTTGCAAGATATTTTCCAGAGTGGCTGTACTAATTTGCATTTCCACTAGCCATGTATGAGAGTTCCAGTGGCTCCATCCTTACCAGAACTTGACATTAGCAGGATAGTTTTTTTTTTTTTTGTCCTAACCATTTTAATAGGTGTGTAGAGGTATCTCCTGTGGTTTTTATTTACATTTCCTAATGGCTAGTGATGTTGACCATCTTTTCCTATGTTTAAAAAAAATTTTTTTGTCATAAATACCTCCTTTTAGGTAAAGTGTCTGTTTAAGATTTTACCCATGTTTTAATTGGCTTTTTTGTTTTTTACTATCAAAATTGTGTTGACTGTAGATCAATATGAGAATTAATAGCTTTACCTTATTAAGTCTTCTAACCTATGAGCATTGTATGTCTCTCCATTTATTTAGCTCTTTATTTTATCATAGTTTCATAGTGTTCAGCATTGAGATACAGTTATGGCTTTGTTAGCTTTATAACTAAGTATTTTGTGTGTTTCTAAAGCTGTTGGAGACAGTGTTTTTTTTTTTTTAATTTCTGAAATTTCATTGCCACTGTATAAAATTACCATTAAGTTTTGTGTGTTGATTTTGCTAAACTCACTTATAGGAGCTCCTTTTTAGATTTCCTGGGATTTTTCTACATGTTATGTCATCTGTGAATAGAATTGGTTTTATTTTATTTTTTTATTCTAGGCTTCTCCTAATGTGTTCTATTTCCAAGGTTAGTGACACTTCCTGGTTTTATGCTACAGTGTGTTCATACTGGAGAAGAGAGGAGGATTCTCCCTGGCAACTTGATGGTACTACAAATTTTTATCTGTCCCCAACCCTCCTGCTATTGTTTACTATTAAGAGTCTTCAGAGAGATGCTTCATCCATTTTGTACAGATCTAATAGCTGCATTCAACAGGAGACACAATGTGAATTGTGCTTAGCAGTGTTACCTGGAACCAACACTGAAAATTGATTTGGGGTCTTTTTCCCCTGGTAATTAAGGTATATTTGTACTTCTCTTTCCTTATTCTTTTTTCTATTTCAGTTGCGTAAATTGCTTTTTCTGACCTTAATCCTGGAAAGATTGTCAGAGTCTCAAGCAAAAAGTAATGTTAATGGAACAGAGTAAAATCAGGTGGATATTGCACATCAAGCTTTGGCTTCCTTAGCACTGTGCTCTAAGAAATTGAGTTAAATGAGTCTAGACACAGGGCAAGAGAAAACTTCACCTTGGCTTATGTTCAGATTATTTCAAATTAGTGAGTTAATGAACCCCTTAAACCACAGAAATTATCTGAATCAATTTACAACACAGAAATCAATGAAATCTCTTTTTGGTTGGTCAATGTGGTTGTTGGTAATTCTGTAACATTTGCATTTTAAAATTTGAGTGTGTGCATGTGTTGCGGGTGTGGGTAATAGGTTGCAATGAGAGGGGGCTTAGGGGACCCAGTTCATGGAAAGAATGAAACAGAGGAAAGTAGGTGGCAACTAGAGGTTCTCAAGAGCTTGCTTTGGCTGGTTTTCCTGGTGTCATTGTGTTTTGTCTCTTGCTCTGGAGTCATTGTGCAAACCTTGGCTCTCTAAAAGTATCTTTCTTTTTGCTGGTGATCTGGCTGGTGAGGTTAAACTGATCTAACCTCGTGACAATGGCTTTGTAGCTTCCTGCTGTCTCACAATGAACTTGGGGAAAAAGTCATGTTCACTTTTAAGTTGCTGTCATTCATCACACTGCATTTGGTATTTCAACTAGGGACACAGACACCACACATTTCAGGGTTCGCTTTAATACTTTTTATTCTTTTACTTCCACTACACCCAGAGGCTCGAAGAGCTGGTCTGCAACATCGCCATCTGGTGGCTCCAAAGCTACATGGATGAGGAAAATAAAGGCCTGATGTTTTTCCATTTTTTTCCCCAGGTCCTTTTTCTGTTGTTTTCAGTTGATTTAAGATGAATTTACAACAGATTTGTGCACCATTTTAGGCCTCTGCCCAAGAAATTTCTTTCTTCCTGGTTGCACATGCCCAGAGGTGTCTGAGGTCAAGAAGAAAGAAAGCAGAGAGATTTGGAAAGCAACAGGGTTGCTGATAAGAAATTCTTTGAATTATACATAGAAAATGGTGCCACCGAGATGCATCTGATCTGAATGTAGCTGTATCAAGTTTTCTTCTCTGCTTGGGTAGTTTTAGGAGATTTTAGTCTTTTTAGCACAGAAAACATATTTGGACTGGAAAATATTTTTGAATTTATGGTTCTGGGTTTTGGGGTCATTGATAGAGAATGACTTCCACACCAAATTCCCTTTTGTACATCCTCTCTCTCAACCTCTGATCCAAACTTAGCCCCCAAGAGTGCTTTATTGTTTCATGGGTTATAATTTTTCCCCTAAGCAAATCTGGAGAGTTTTTCTGGTCTCTGAAATTTTTAGTATTCTAGTTGAAAATGCCAAAATGAACACTAGCTGCTTCAGTAATCCTGATGGGAACATAAGTTTATAAGGAACAGGAATCTGTGCTGTGTTTTTAGTTTACTACTGTTGGCATTTCATCTCTCTTCCCCAAAATACTCACCTTAGGAACTCCTCTTTCACTTTTCTTTTCCAATTTCTCCTTAATGTGATAATGTGTAGTAGACTCGTGTATATTTTTATATGTGTGTTTGTATACATCTGTGTGGTGTGTATGCATATGTGTTATATATGTGATGCATTCCCTTTATTAAAATTAAAGACCTGGGTAAATGGGGGGAAAACAACTGCCTTTCTGCAGTGACTGTTCCTTAAAGAGTTTTAACTCTTTAACTCCACCCCCCTCCCCTTAGAACATTGTCTATTAGAGCAGGAACTGAAGACTTGGTAACATCTGTTCCTGCCTAGCCCTCTCCCCTTCATCAGTTGTCCTATAGTTGTTTTCCAGACTCAACCTATTTAAGAGTTGTCATAAGAGCCAGCTAGAAGCTTAAACATTCGTATTAATACAGCAACCTCTTCACTCTGAGCAGTGAAGATGAAATGATACCAAATTATCTATATGTTGGATGACCAATCTTTGAAGAATTGAGTATCAAAGTGATTTATTATTAAGCATGAATTTAGAAATATTTAAAAACAGGGACTAAAATCATTTCATAATTCCCCCATAAAATCTTAAAAATGTAGAAATTACATACTAGTTCACTCAAAAATATACATAGAGACTTGATGATCAGTTGGAACCCAAGTGTAAATTAAAATTGGGAACCTTATTATTAGGCAAACTCATGAAAAGTCTATAATTATCTGGATCACTAGCAATAGTTTTACCAAGTATATGGAAGTAAAAGGAAAAATTAAAAGTTTTCTTACAATAAAAAATTATGGCACACATCCCATGTGCCAAAACTTAAAGTTTAGTTTTTTATTCATAAGTGACTTTTCTATATCTATGCTCAGTGGACATAAATGACTTAACTTGTTACAGAATTATCTTAATCAGCTTGGCTACCTGATTTTTCAAAACCACATTAAAAATACAAATTTTGACAGTGGAAGTTCTGTTTTAGGCAAACAAACTGACAATGCTAGGATGTTATAGGTAATAATTGGGGGAAATTTTTTCAACACACAAAAATAAAACCCAGAAGTCAAAGTTTCCATGGCCTGAGTCATTTTGTGTAGGAGTAAATAGCCTCACTAATCACAATACTTCCAAGTGTTCTAATGTATTCCGGTACTCTATAAAATATTAACTGGACCCCAGAATCTAGATTATATTCTTTATCCTCTGTTTGGAAGACAATAAATATGTATGATATATTTTAGAAATATTTCCATATTTTAATGGTTAAAAATATTTAAGATACATAAAAATGAAACCTTCTGCTTTCTAGAAATCAGAAAAATCACTCACATTTCTGATACTACAATGGCTCTGCCAAAGAGCCATAATCACATCTAAGTGCACAGACAAAAATGTCTGATAGCATAAACATCCTGGAAGAAATGAATTTGAATAGAACTGAAGGTAGGGGAAGTATATGATTTTCATTCAGGTAATTCAAAGCACAGAATTTGGGATAGAAAGGGAGTGATGGAAAAGAGGGATATAGGAGAGAAATTAAGAACAAACTCTTATATATTCATGTGCCATATTATTTATGAATTTAATATATATTTCTTGAATATCTTAGATGAAAAAACAAAGACAAATATTGATGTCTGAAAAATTCTAGTATTCAAATTTCTTGGTTAATTTTCCAAATAAATATCTCATTTTAAGAAAATCAAAAGTCAATGAGCAAGCAAAAGCACAAATCCACAATGGATGGTGGGTGATTTAGAACAATTTTAGATCCTTGTTATTCAAATTATGATCTATGAATCAGCATCATCCTTACTTGAGTACTTGCTGGAAATATGCTTTCAAGAATTATCAGCCAGACTCGGTGGCTCAGCCTGTAATCCCGCGCCTTGGGAGGCTGAGGTGAGTGGATTGCCTGAGCCCACGGGTTCGAGACCCGCCTGGGCAGGCGAAACCTCATCTCTACAATAAATCAAAAAAACTAGCCGGGCGTGGTAGCGCACGCCTGTAGTTCCAGCACTCGGAAGGCTGAGGTGGAAGGATCGCCGGAGCCCAGCAGGTCGAGGCTGCGGTGGCCGGGAGCGGCCACTGCACTCCAGTCTGGGCGACGGAGTGAGACTCCAACTCAAAAAAAAAAAAAAAAAAAAAAGAATTATCAACATATAAGCTGTGTAATTGCATAGAGCCCTCTACTCAGAAGGACTTTGTGCTTGATTTAATGTGTTGTTGTTACCATCTTGAAGTTTTTAGATTTTGAACAAAGTGTTCTAAGTTTTTATTTTGTACTGGACCCCACCTTAGAGCTACTGAATACAAATCTGTATGTTAAAAAGATACTCAGGTGATTTGCATGTATCCTAACTTTTAAGAAATATGATTTTCAAACATAAAAAATTATAGTACATAGTGTGATTTTTTTTCTCTTGCATTACATGTGTTTTTCACATGTTTTATTATTCCTTGTTCTTGCCTTAAATTATCAGAGGAGTCACTTGTCTAACTCTCTCAACAGATGATCTCAATAGTTGGTGTTTTGTATAGTGGCCAATAAATGTGTGTGCCCTCTTAAAGGTTTTTCCTTCATGAGAAAAGGTAAAACAACATTTTCAGGTCAAAATTTGAGTAACAGGATGAAGTCAGAAGAACATTTAAAATGGGAACAAATGGAAGAAGGTAGAGGAAATGATAAAAGAAGGCATAGCAAAAGGTAGAAAAGGGGTATTAGAAGAGTAAGATTGTTATGATTGTTGGATTAAAGAACTTGTGTGATCTTTGTCTTGGGTTTCTGATACTGAGTTTCTAAAACCCTTGGAATTTTCTGAGTGATAGAGGTGTCTTTGTTATTCACAAACCCCTTGGATCACACTGGAGTTTATAACAATGAGGTGACCCAATGCTAGCTTCAGGTGGGCACTGGCGTTAGAGTCAGGATGGAGGCTGGTTACTAGAAAGGCCACCCATATGATTAGAGAGTTAGTCCCAATCTTTAGAGTGGAGAAAGGATTTGGAGATTGAATTAATCACACAATCAGTGATTTAGTCAATCGTGCTTATATAATGAAGCCACAATAAAAACTCTGAACATTGAGGTTCAGGCAAGCTTCCTAGTTGTGTAAATGCATTGATGTGACAAGAGGATAACATACCCTAATTCCATAAGGAGAGAATACAGAAGCTCTGCATTGGAACACTCCCAGACTTTGTCCCAGACTTTGTCCTATTAGGCTGTTACTGATTTGCATCATTTATAGTAAAAATGTAATCATGATTGTAGTGCTTTTTTGAGTTATATGTTTCATTCTAGTAAATTCTCAAACTTGAGAGGGTCTTGGGAATTCTGGAATTTGTAGCCAGTTGCTCAAAAGTGCCAGAGACCACAAAAGAAAGTAGACTTTCTCTCATTTTTTAAAAACACATAAAAGTCTGACATATGAAATGGGGGTATTTTTACTAAAAACTGTAAAACTGTAACAAAGTTAAAGAACTTGTGAAGTCTGTACTAAACCCACATGTTTATAGTTAGAATTGAATTGTAGTATCCCAGTCAGTGGACAGATAGTTTGTGTCAGAGCAAAGGTAAAGAGGTAAATGTAAGACTCTGACCCTATTTGCTATTCTCCACCTAGGTCAAAGTTCTGGTCACATAGAAGCATACTGAACTACAGTAAGTCATCCCAAAGTAGCCAAGACTGACCTCTGCTTAATACTCATGAATGAAGTTGCTGTTCAACACAGGTCAGGAGAAACAGATTCACAGAGCGGATGCCTATTTATTCTAACAAAAACAACAACAACAACAAACATACCCTCAAAGCTCATAAAGAGAAGGTGCTCGGAGTAGCAAGGGAGGAGAGCAGAAGTGAGAAAAGCACGTTGTTCTTTGCTGTTGGGAGGTACTGGCATCACAAAATGGGGTTATGTCCTGTGAATCCTTGCTCCCTGAAAATCAGGGGTCCTTAATCTTTTGGGATATAACTTATAATAAAAGGTGTAGACTGTTACCTCAGGAAAAATCATATATAAATGGAATTTTGTTTACAATTTCATAAGTTTCACAGCCCTTCTGAAACCTGTCCCTGGGTATCTGGTACACTGATTTAAACTAAGAGTCCCTGTGTTATGCAATAGTATGAACTGGTGAATTCAGAGGTACCTGAATTCAAAATGCTAACTGGAGCAGTGGTTTTTTGTTTTTTTGTTTTTTTTTTTTAGTTGGAGTCTCACTCAGTTGCCCAGACTGGAGTGCAGTGGCCGCTCCTGGCCACTGCAGCCTCGACCTGCTGGGCTCCGGTGATCCTTCTGCCTCAGCCTTCCAAGTAGCTGGAACTACAGGCGCATGCTACCACGCCCGGCTAATTTTTTGATTTATTGTAGAGATGAGGTCTCGCCTGCCCAGGCGGGTCTCAAACCCACGGGCTCAGGCAATACACTCACCTCAGCCTCCCAAAGTGCTGGGATTACAGGCTGAGCCACCGAGCCCGGCCAGAGCAGTCGTTTTTATTTAGACTTGCATATATTGCTTAATGCCTCAAGTTGTACCTTCTACAGTTTTTGTGAAAATCACATTTGACATAAAATAAATATTTCAGTAAGTGATAGCTGTTTATTATATTCCTGAGAAATCATTTGATAACATGTATGTGTGTTAAAAATAGATTTTCTCTCATTTTTTAAAAGCACGTATATTATTTATATATATAAATAATAAATATGCTTATTTACAAATAGGTGTGCTTGTTAAATAAAATTCAAAAATTTGGGAAAGAATAAAATCCCATCATCTAGAGAAAACCAATACAAGTTCTACAATCCATTTTCAATCAGCATTTTCTGAGTCAATAATATTGGTTTATATCATCATTTAAATGTTTGCAAAGTATTCCATTTATATAATCCCTAAGTTATGAAACTAATCTACTATTGATACACATTGTTTTTAGATTTTAATTGCTGCAAATAATGTTCAAAGCTAATACATACAGCTTTGAAAAGGTATCTTTTTCTTTCCTTAGAAAACAGTTCTAGAAGTACAATTTCTTCATCAAAGGTTGTGCACATTCTGTACTTTGAAACATGTCACCAAATACACTTTTGAAAAATTAAAACAATTGCCAAGTGTAGTGGCTCATGTCTGTAATCCCAGCACTTTGGGAGGCTGAGGCAAGCTGACTGCTTAAATGCAGGAGTTTGAGATCAACCTTGAAAACATAGCAAAACCTTTTCTCTACCAAAACAATTAGCACAGTGTGGTGGCACACACCTGTACTTGCAACTACTCTGGATGCTAAGGGGGAAGGATCTCCTGAGCCCTAGGAGGTCAAGGCTGCAGTGAGCCATGAACATCATGATTATTCCATTGCACTCCACCCTGGGTGACACAGTGAGACTCCCACAAAAAAAAAAAAAAGAAAAAGAAAAGAAAAGAAAGAAAAAGAAAAGAAAAGGAAGAAAGAAAAAGAGAAAATAAACCAAGTTACCTTAGTAAGTAAGACATAGAAACAGAACTATGACTAAACCCTAACCTAATGCTCTGTGGTCTTTCCAGTCTGCAAACTGATAGATTGAAGTTAAAAACAAAAACTCATCTTTTTCCATCTCTTAGATTAATTTGTGTTTTTGGAACTTTAGCATTTATTATTTGATATAATACTTGCTTGTATATTTTGTCACCTTTTGTTGTTTTGGATATATTTTTGGAGGGGGGGCACATTTATTTTTTGCCTTTTTTCCCCCTATAGATTATTATGCATTTGGGGATATACAGTTTTTGTTTGGCATAAACAGTTTTGTTTTCTAAATTTCCACTTGCTTTTTGAATTTATGTGTGATATTTTTTGACATAGAGTTAAAAATTGACATAGTCTATAGTCAAATTTCAAATTGCAGTTTCTATATGTTAAGTGATTCTTAGAAAATAATCTTATTTTTCATGAGAACACTACAGGATATTACTTTACAAAGTAAAAATAATATTCCATAATGTAAGTAAATAACCAAATAATAATTTTTTAAATTTTAAAAATGTGGGGTACCAATCAGGATCAGGTATACAAATGGTGATTATGCAGGTACCCTTGTTGATGAGGTGTACTACCCTCCCTCCCCTGAGAGTTTCCAACTACTGTCAATACCTTTCATATAGTATTATGATAATTGTTCAAGGTCCGCTTATGAGTGAGAACATGTGTTACTCAGTTCTTTGTTTCTGTGATAGATCACTCAGCATTATAGACGCTTAAGTCCATCCAAGTTGCTGCAAAGTTCATAATTTTGTCCTTCTTTATGGCTGCATAGTATTCCATCATGCATATGTACCACATTTTTTAAATTCAGTTCACTTTCAATGGGCAGCATAGTTGGTTTCATGTTTTTGATATTGTGAATAATGCAATAAACGTATGTGCAGGTATCACTTGCATAGAGTGATTTGATATTCTCCAGGTATATTCCCAGAAGAGGGATTGTGGGGTCATATGGAAGGTTGATTTTTAGATCTTTTAGGAATTGCCAAACTGTTTTCCACAGAGGTTGCATTACTTTGCACTCCCATCAACAGTGTAGAAGTGCCCCCTTTCTTTGCTTCTTCTCCAGCAAATGTTGTTTTTTGAGTTATTGATGATGGCCAACCTGACTGAAGTCAGATGGTATCTCAGTGTGGTTTTAATTTTCTTTTCTTTGATGATCAGCGAGGCTGAGCATTTTTTCATGTATCCATTGACTGCTCATATGTCTTCTTTTGAGAAGTATCTATTCATATCTTTTGTCCACTTTGTAATGGAACTGTTTTTGTTTTTTTTTTTTTCTTTTCGGCACGTTTGATATCCTTGTATATCCTGGCTGTTAGGCCTTTGTCAGATATACAGTTGGCAAATATTTTTTCTCATTCTGTGGACTGTCTCCCTGCTCTCTTGATGGTTTCTTTTTCTTTGCAGAAGCTCGTTAATTTGATGAGGTCCCACTTGTCTATCTTATTTCTCAAGGTATTGTCCTTTAGGGTTCTGAATAGGAATTGGTTCCCAGTTCCAATTTCCATAAGGGTGTCTCTTGTGCTTTCTAAGATTCTTGCAGTTTGAGGTTTTACATTTAGGTCTTTAATCTATTTAGAGTTAATTTTTATGTATAGTGATAGGTAGGGGTCCTGTTTCAATCTTCTGCATGTGGTCAGTGAGTTTTCCCAGCACCATTTACTGAATAGGTTTTCCTCTCCCCAGTAGTTGTTGTTGGAGGCTTTGTTAAAGATGAGTTAGTTGAGGAATTGAGGCATTGGTTCTGGAATCTCTATCCTGTTCCATTGGTCTATGTGCCTGTTTTTGTACCAAAACCAGGCTGTTTTGATTACTGTAGCCTTATAGTAAAGTTTGAAGTCTGGAAGTGTGATACCTCCTACTTTGTTTTTCTTGCTAAGATTGTTTTGACTATCTGTGGTCATTTATGTTTCCATACGAATTTCTGTATTGTCATTTCCTGGTGTGAGAAGGATGATGCTGGCAATTTAATGGGTATTGTGTTGAGTCTGTAGGTTTCCTTGGTAGGATGAACATCTGAATTATGTTGATTCTTTCTTTTTTTTTTTCTTTTCTTTTTTAAATTATTATTTTATTATAAAGATGTGGGGGTGCTATTCAGGGTTAGGTGTACAAACAATGATTATGCAGGTACCCTTGCTGATAAGGTATGCCACTCCCTCCCCTAGCAGTTTTTCTCAACTGCCAAGTCCACCCCTTCACCCCTGACAGTTTTCCATTACTGCCAAAAGCTTTCTTTTTTTTAATATATTTTTTATTTTAAAATTGTGGGGCACAGCTAGGGGTTAGGTATACAAATATGCATCGTTCAGGCACCCTTGTTGATAAAGGGTGCTCCCCCATCGCCAGACAGATATTGATTACCGTTAATCCTACCACCCTTGTCCTCCCTGTCCCCCCTCATAGATTCACACCATTGTCAATCCTTTTTGCATAATATTACAATAGATGTTCAAGGTCCACTTATGAGTGAGAACATGTGATTCTCAGGTCTTTGTTGCTGTGAAAGATCACTCAGTATTATAGACTCTAGTTCCATCCAGGTTGCTGTGAAATTCATGATTTTGTTCTTTTTTATAGCTGCATAGTATTACATCGTGTATATGTACCACATTTTAAAAATCCAGGCCTCTTTTGATGAACAGCATGGTTGGTTTCAGGTTCTTACTACTGTGAACAATGCTGCAATAAACATACGTGTGCAGGTATCTTTTACATAGAGTGATTTGAGTTCTTTAGGGAATATTCCCAGTAGGGGGATTGCAGGGTCATATGCGAGATCGATATTAGAGCTTTTAAGAATTGCCACACTGCTTTCCCCAGAGGTTGCACTAGTTTACGCTCCCACCAACAGTGTAGAAGTCTTCCCTTTTCACCACATACTCTCCAGCAACAGTTATTTTTTTGAATTATTGATAATGGCCATTCTGACTGGCGTTAAATAGTATCTCAGTGTAGTTTTAATTTGCATCTCCTTGATGACTAATGATGTTGAACATTTCTTCATGTGTCTTTTGGCCATTCGTATGTCTTTTTTTGTGAAGTGTCTGTTCATATCATTTGCCCACTTTGTAATGGGGTTGTTAGTTTTTCTCTTTTCAACACATTTGAGTTCCTTGTAGATCCAAGATGTTAGGCCTTTGTCAGACATGGAGTTGCAAATACTTTTTCCCAGTCAGTCAGCTCTCTCCCTACTCTCTTGATGGTTTCTTTAGCTTTGTAGAAGCTTGTCAACTTAATGAGTTGCACTTGTCTATCTTACCTCTTATGGCTCATGCATTTCAAGTATTGTTCAGGAATTGAATGCCAGTTCCAATTTCCATAAGTGTGTGTCCTGCATTTTCTAAAGTTCTTATGGTTTGAGGTTTTACATTTAGGTTTCTGATTCATTTAGAGTTAATTTTTGTATATGGGGATAGATAGGGGTCTTGTTTGAGTCTTCTGAATATGGTCAGCCAGTTTTCCCAGCACCATCTACTGAATAGGTTCTCCTCTCCCCAGTGGTGGGTGGTGGAGGCTTTGTCAAAGATGAGTTGGTTGAGAAATTGAGGTTTTCCTTCTGGAATCTCAATTCTATTTGATTGATCTATATGCCTGTTCCTGTACCAATACAAAGCTGTTTTTGATGATTGTAGCTTTATAGTAAAGTTTGAAGTCTGGTAATGTGATATCACCTGCTTTGTTTTATGTTTTTGATCTTTTGTTGAGGATTGTTCTGGCTATCCCTGGTCCTTTGTGTTTCCATATGAATTCCCATATTGTTTTTTCTAGGTCTGAGAAGAATGCTGTTGGTAATTTGATGGGTATTGCATTAAATCTGTAAATTGCCTTAAGTAAGATGGACATCTTCACAATGTTGATTCTTCCAATCCATGAGCATGGGATATTTTTCCACTTGTTTGTGTCATCTTTGAGCAGTGTTTTGTAGTTTTCATTGTAAAGGTCTTTCACATCCCTGGTTAGGAAGATGCCAAGGTATTTCATTTTTTTGTGGCAATTGTGAATGGGATTGTGCTTTTTTGGGGGGTTTCTGTTTGTTTATTATTGGTGTAAAGAACTGTGATTGTCTTTTGAAAATTTATTTTATACCTGAGACTTTGCCAAAGTCCTTTATCAGTGCAAGAAGGTTTTGACAGATCATCATGGGTTTTTAAGGTACACAATCATGTCATCAGCAAAGAGGGATAACTTGACTTCCTCTTTTCCTAATTGTATACACCTGATCACTTTCTCTTTCTGATTGCTCTAGGTAGGACTTCCAATACTATATTAACCAGGAGGGAAGAGAGTGGTCATCCTTGTCTTGTTCCAGTTTTCAGGGGAAATGGTTCCAATTTTTGTCTGTTTAGGAGCATGCTAGCTGTGGGTTTCTTGTAGATGGCTTTTATTATTTTGAGGTATATTCCATGTATGTCTAGATTTTTGAGAGTTTTTATCAAGAAGAGGTGCTGGATTTTATCAAAAGATTTTTCTGCTTCTAATGATATAATCATGTGGTTTTCGTTCTGACATCTGTTGATTTTTTAATTACATTTATTGTCTTGTGAATGTTGAACCAGGCTTGCGTCCCAGGGATGAAACCTACTTGGTCATGATGGTTGATTATTGAGATGTGTTGTTGAATCCAGTTTGCTAGGATCTTGTTGAGAATTTTAGCATCTATGTTCATCAAAGATATTGGCCTGTAGTTCTCTTTCTTTGTTGGGTCTTTACCTGACTTGGGTATCAATGTGATGTTAGCTTTGTAAAATTATTTGGGGAGAGTTCCATCTGTCTCAATCTCCTGGAATACTTTCAGTAGGATTGGTATGAACTTCTCCTTAAATGTCTTATATAATTCTGCTGGAAAGCCATCTGGTTCAGGGCTTTTTTTGTAGGAGTTTTCTTATTTATTTATTTATTTTGAGTTGGAGTCTCACTCTGTCACCCAGACTGAAGTCCAATGGCTGCTCCCGGCCACTGCAGCCTTGACCTGCTGGGTTCCAGCGATCTTTCCGCCTCAGCCTTCCAAGTAGCTGCAACTACAGGTGTGCACTACCATGCCCAGCTAATTTTTGATTTATTGTAGAGATGAGGTCTCACCAAGTTGTCCAGGGGGGTCTCGAACCCGCAGACTCAGACAATCCATTCACCTCCACCTCCCAAAGCATGGGATTACAGGTCGAGCCACAGATCCCGGCTAGTTTTTTTAATTACAAAGTCAATATCCTTGATTGTTATTGGTCTATTTAGGGTCTCAATTTCTTCTTGTTTTAACCTAGGCAGGTTGTGTCATGTCAGAAAATCCTCCATTTCCTTAAGGTTTTCAAGTTTGTTTCCATACAAGTGTACATAGTAGTCTCTAATGATCTTTTTTATTTCTTCAGGGTGAGATGTGACTTCGTCTTTTGTGTTTCTGATTTTTTATTTGGGATTTTACTCTTTTTTTCTTGGTCTGTCTAGCTAGGGAACTATTGATCTTGTTTATCCTTTCAAAGAACCAGCTTTTTGTGCCATTGATTTTTTTGTATTATCTTTTTGTCTTCTATGTCCCGGATTTGGGCTTTTATTTTGGTGATCTGGATTCTTCTGCTGAAATTAAGGTTTTAGTGGTCTTGCTTTTCCAGGTTTCTAAAGTGACCTGTTAGGCTGTTAATTTGTGATCCTTCCATTTTCTTCATGTACATTTGTAGAGATATGGGTTCCTCTCTTACTATAGCTTTCATGGCATTCCAGAGATTTTGGTAAGATCTTTCTTCATTTTCATTTGTTTCCAGGTGTCTTTGAATCTTTATCTTGATTTCATCATTGAGCCAGCAGTTGTTTAGCAATATGCTGTTTAGTTTCCATGTCTTTGTGGGTTTGGGGGGAACCTTGTTGGTGTTGATGTTTATTTTTATTCCACTCTGTTCTGAGAAGGTGCATGGCAAAATTTTGATCTTTTAAAATTTGCTTATGCTTGATTTATGGGCAAGTATGTGGTTGATCTTAGAGTATGTTTCATGCAGTGATGAGTAAAGTGTATATTCTGTGGTCTTTGGATGAAGTGTTCTGTAGGTATCAATTAAGTCCATTTGATCAAGAGTCACATTGCAATTTCAGATCTCATTGCTGATTTTTGTCCTGATGATCTGTCTAGGGTTGTGACGGGGGTATTGAAGTCCCCAGCTATGACAATGTTAGAGTTAATATCTTTTTTTAGTTTACCTAAAATTCGCTTAATGAAAGTCAGAGCCCCTATGTTGGGTGCATATATGTTTATTTCTTGTTGATGGATTGAACCTTTTATCATTATGTAGTGGCCTTCTGTATCTTTTTAAATTTTTGATAGTTTAAAGGGTATTTTGTCTGAGATTAAGATTGCAACTCCTCCTTTCTTTTGCGTTCCGATCACCTGCAAATTTGTTTCCCATCCTCTTACATTGAGTCTGTGTATGCCCTTTCTAGTGAGCTGAGTCTTTTGAAGCTTTCCATGCTTATTAGTTTGTTATTTATTTCCATCACAGTATTCTTTACAGCTGTTATTTCTGTCATCCACTCCTTCCTATTTTCCTCTTGTCTCTCCTCATTATTTTTATTCTATTAATGTCTTGATGTCTGAGTTTGTTACATATGACCAGTCATTCTGGGGGCTCTTCATTGTTTGTGTTCTTAAGTTTATTTTCTCAGTGTCTGACTTCCCAGGGGTCTGTGTGAGACTAATATTCTTCTTTTGGCTTTTCTTCATTTGTGCAGATTTTTCCTCTCTCCTTTTTTTCCCCTCTACTTCTCTGTCTTCTTTAATTCTGTTTTTCAGGGGTGGACGGGTTGCTTTTACTTCTGTTTGTTCAATCTCCTTTTCTTCTTTATGTATATCCTCTTGCTTTGTTCAATTCCGGAGTTGGATTGTAGGTTGGGAGCAGTCCTTTTTGCAGTTTTGAGATTTAATTAAAATGGGAGCTGTGATTCAAAATCTATCTGCAGATCTCAGTATCTGCTGACAAGTATGTGGATAATCTGAAACCCACTTCCCACTGCCTTGGAATCTGTCCATGCAGTGTGGTTGTAGGTTTACTCCCTGAACAGAAAATGAGGTTAACAGTGGGAAGATAATGGATCGGGCAGTGGGGGGAAAAGTTGTTGGAGAGAGAGAAGAGTGAGACGTTAAAAAGACAACTTTACCATCAAATGGAGAGAGACATAAAAGCTGAAACAGATAAAAATAATAAACCATGACTACCAACTAACCAACCTCCATACAAAAAAACTAAAACATACAATGTTGCTAATGTACAAGCTAACCGACCTCATTATTGGTGTGCTATTCCTCTCTACAAAGATGGGGTTTACAGAAAGAAAAACAAAACAAAACAAAAGGAATAGAATCAAGTCAGTAAACTAACAGAACCAATCAAGCACACTCTGAGTCTTTTTGTTTAAGTCCAATGTCCTTACAGCTCTGATTTTTAGCTGTCTTTGCAGGCTGGTAGATTTGTTCACAGTTAGGGTCAGTTGCCCCTGGCCTGCTGTGAAGGACATTTCAGACCTGCCCCCTTTCCAGTTCACCACTCAGATCTGGCCTGGCTCTATTTATCAAGTTTATTTTTCCCACTTCAGCTTTGTTACTGTGAATTGCCAGCAGGTGTTGCTATCTCACTGCTCCAGATGATCTTTATCTGCAGCTGCTGACCCCAGATGGGAGGGAGTTGGCAATGGGAACTGCGCTGGCAGCAGCTGCCTCATTGTACATGGGGGGAGCTCCATGAACCTGGCTCTGGGTGAGAGGCAGGGCATGACAGTGGCAGTAGTAGTGGCAGCAATCTCAATAGATCTTGCTTGCAGGGTCTTCACGGTGTGAAGTCGTGGGTCACATCAGGCATGAGTGGGGCAATGGCTGAGAGGGCGTCGTCGTTTTCATCGTCGTCTGTGGCTGCAGTAGCCACCAAGACCACCATGATGTTTGAGCGGTGGCGATAGCTGAGCTCCGTGTGAAGAGCAGGCTGCTGATGTTGGGAACTGCAGCCCCCAGGAAAGAGCTAGAGTCTTTATGTGTTCTCCTTCATGGAGGGTCTCACAGACCAAGCTGCCCCATTGCCATCTTGCTGGAAGTCGCCCACAATGTTGATTCTTTCTATCCATGAGCATGGAATATTCTTCCATTTCTTTGTGTCTTCTTGGATTTCTTTGAGCAGGGTTTTGTAATTCTTGTTGTAAAGGTCTCTTACTTTTCTGGTTAGGAAGATGCCAAAGTATTTCATTTTTTGTTGTGACTATTGTGAAAGGGATTGTGATTTTTATTTGTATCTGCTTGTTGTTGGTATATAGGAATGCAACTGACGTTTGCACATTTATTTTGTACCCTGAGACTTTCCCAAAGTCCTTTATCAGTGCAAGCAGGTTTTTGACAGATTCTCTTGGGTTTTCAAGGTATAGGATCATATTATCAGCAAAGAGGGATAACTTGATTTCCTCTTTTCCTATTTAGATACCACTGATTTTCTTCTTTTGTCTAATTGCCTGGGCTAGGACTTCCAACACAATATTGAACAAGAGGAGTGAGAGTGGACAGACTTGTCTTGTTCTAGTTTTCAGGGGAAATATTTCTAGTTTCCCATTAGTCCATTTAGCACTATGTTAGCTGTGGATTTGTCATATTTGGCACTTACCATATTGATGTATGTTCCTTCTAGACCTAGGTCTTTGAGGATTTTTATCAAGAAAGGATACTGGATTTTATCAAAAGCTTTTTCTGCATCTAATGAGATATGTGCTTCTTGTTTTTACATCTGTTGATATATTTAATTACATTTATGGTCTTGTGAATATTGAACCAGCCCTGCATTCTGGGGATAAAGCCTACTTGGTCATGGTGGATAATTTTTGAGATGTATTTTTGGATCTGATTTGCCAGAATCTTATTGAGGAATTGAGGATTTTTGCAATCTATGTTCATAAGGGATATTGGCCTGTAGTTTTCTTTTTTTGTTGGATCTCTACCCATTTTCTGTATCAGTGTAATGTCAGCTTTGTAAAATAATTTGGGGAGAATATCATCTTTCTCAGTTGCCTGGAATACTTTCAATAGGATTGGTATCAGCTCTTCATTTTACATTTTTTTTGTTGTTGTTGTTTTTTGTTTTTTTTTTTTTGGAGGTAGCTTTTATTTGACAGAGTCAATTTCCTGGTTTGTTATTTGTTTATTTAGTGTCTTAATGCCTTCTTGTGTCAACCTGGGGAGGTTGTGTGATGTCAAAAAGTCTTCGATTTCATCAAGGTTATTAAGTTTGTTTCCATATAGGTGTATATAAAAATAGTCTCTGATAATCTTTTGTGTTTCTTCAGGATCAGTTGTGATTTGATCTTTTGTGTTTCTGATTGTGTTTATTTGGGCTTTTTCTCTCTTTTTTTCTTGGTCATTCTTTCTAGGAGACCATCAATCTTGTTAATTCAGCTTTTTGTTTTGTCGATGTTTTATCTGATATTTTTGTCCTCTATGTCCTGTAATTGGGTCTTATTTTTGTGATTTGGATTCTTCTGCTAACGTTGGGATTTTGGTGGTCTTCTCTTTCCAATTCCCTGAGGTGATTTGTTAGGTTCTCCACTTGTGATCTTTCCATTTTCTTGATGTGTGCTCATAGAGATATAAGTTCACTTCTTAAAACTGATTTCATGACATCCCAGAGTTTTTGGTAGGGTGTTTCTTTATTTTCATTTGTGTACAAGAATCTTTCAATTTATTCTTTGATTTCAGTATTGACCTAGTTGTTGTTCAGCATCATGCTGTTTAGTGTCCATGTCTTTGTGGGCCTTGGGCAATTTTTGTTGGTGTTTATATCTATTTTTATTCCACTGTCGTCTTAAAAGTTTCATGGTAAGATTTCAATCTTATGAAATTTGTTTACATTTGATTTGTGGCCAATGATGTAGTTGATCTTGGAGTATGTTCCATGTGGTGATAAGTAGGATGTATATTCTGTGGTCATTGTGTGGAGCCTTTTATAGGTATCAATTAAGTCCATTTGTTCAAGAATCTCATTGAGGTTCTGGGTCTCCTTGCTGATTTTTTGTCTTGATGATCTAGGGTTGTGAGTGGGATATGATAGTGTTAGAGTCAATCTCTTTTTTAAGTTTGCCCAGAAGCTGCTTATAAACATTGGTGTTCCTATGTTAGGTTTATATATGCTTAGGATGGATATTTCTTGTTGATGGATTGAAATTTTATCATTATATAGTGACATTCTTCAAGCTTAAAGCGTATTTTTTTCTGAGATTAAGATTGCAGCTCCTGCTTTCTTTTGTGTTCCATTCACCTAAAACTTTGTTTTTCATCCTCTTACTTTGAGTCTATGAGTGTCCTTTCTGGTGAGATGAGTCTCTTGGAGACAATATATTGTTGCCTAATGATACTTTATCCATTTTGCCATTTTGTCTTTTCAGTGGTGCATTTAGTCCATTCACATTCAGGCTAATTATTGAAATGTGAGGGTTTATCTTTGTCATGATGTTCTTATATAGTTGTTTTTGTACTTGTTTCTTTTCTTTTTTTTTTTTGGTTAGTTCATGTGTGTTTTCAATCTTTGTCCTGTACTCTTTTGAAGAACATTGTTGTTCTTTTTCCCTTTTCTTCTGTGTTTAATACTTGGTTGAGAGTTTCTTGTAGGGGTGGTCTGGAGGCAATATAAGTTCTTAGAGATTATGTCTGGGAAAGATTTTAATTCTCCCTCACTGATAAAGCTTAGCTTGACTGAGTAGGTTATTCTTGGTTGAAATTGTTTATTTTTGAAAACTTTGAATATTTGACTCCAAGTTCTCCTAGTTTGAAGTGTTTCTGTAGATAAATCTGCTGCTATTCTTGTTGGGTCTTTCCTGGTAGGTAGTCTGACCATTTTCTCTTGCTGCTCTTAGAATTTTTTTCTTTTATAACTACTTTGTTCAGGTGGACTATTATGTTCCCAGGAATTGACTGTAGGTTGGGGATTATACCTTTTGTATCTTTGAGATTTATTTGAGGGGGAAGCTGTAATTCAATATTTGTATGCAGATCTCAGTATCCACTGACAGGTGTATGGATACACTGGATCCTGCTTCCCACTGCCTTGTAGTCTGTTCATGAAGTGGGAGTATTGGTTTGCTCCCTGAAAGTAAAATGATGTAAGAAAAGGGAAAGAAATGGAACAGGGAGGGGGTGGAGGAAGCAGAAGGTGAAGCCAGAGGAGAGTAAAAAGGAAAACAGACAAAGGTACCCACAAACAAATGAAAATAAACCTGAAGACAGATAAGAGTAAGAGAAAACAAAAAACAAACAACCGAACAACAACAACAAAAAACAGTGACAACAAAAAACAAACTAGGATATACAATCATACAGACACCCAAGCTGACCAAACCTCTTTAAGATGTACTTTTTCCTTACACAAACATGAGGTCTTATCTCCCGAGTTGGAGATTGGGCAGAGCTGGGCGGGCGAGGCATTACAGGTCTCTGTAGCTCCAGATGATCTCAGGTTCTACTGCAGTCGGGTCCAGCCGGGGGAGGCAGAGTGAGACAGCCAAGTGTTACAGGTCAGCAAGTCACATGTGGCTTGGGCCTCTTTTTCTTTCTTTGTTCTTAGGTCCCAAGTTAGAGGCTGTGCAGAGCTGGGTGGACTCATGGGGCAATACAAGTCTCTGCCTGGTCTGGAGCTCCAGCTGTTCTCTGTTCCCACTGTGGTTAGGGGTGAGTCAGGGGAGGTGGAGTGAGAAACTGCTGGGCATTGCTGGTTGGTGTAGTGGTCAGGGTGGCTGGGGCAGGACAGTGGAGCCAACAATGGAGTCCGGGTCTCCACAGGGGAGGGGGATCCACAGGCCTCCCTTGGCAGTGGGGGCTCGGGGCAGGGCTGGGTGCTGCAGCCAGGGAGGGAGTCCAGAGCTCCATGGGTGATGGAGGCTTGGGGCAGGGTGGGGTGGGGTGCTTCAGCCCAGGAGGGCACCTGGAGGTCCAAGGGGCAAACACTGAGGGCCTCCACGAGTTGGTCATGGTGGCTTGAGGAGGGGCTGGGTGCTTCAGCCAGGGAGGGGGTCCAGAGCACCAAGGGGTGAGCACTGAGGGCCTCCACTGTCGGCAGCATCTTTGAGCCATGCAAGGTGCTTCAGCCAGGAATGGAGCCCATTCTCTGAGGAGTGGGCACCTAGGGCCTCTGTGGGCTGCAGCATCTTGAGATGGGACTGGGTGCTTCAGCCAGGGTGAGGGCCAGTAGCAGTTGGGTGCCAGGCAAAACAGTGTAGCCAGTGAGGGAGCCCAGAGCTCCACAAGGCAGTAACTGAGGGCTTCCACAGGTGGTGGCAGCTTGGCGCCAGGTGAGGTGGTGTAACCAGGGAGGAAGCTGGGAGCGCCACATGGCTGGGGTCCTGGGGCCACCTGGGGTAGAACAGTGGCAGTGGTGAGGGCCACAGTAGCCCTGCCGTGCATGGGACTGAGGGCATCCAGGCCTCAGACCAGTGTGGCTGGTGGAGGGTGGGGGGCATGGGGGCAAGCAAGAGTCTTTATAGGAACTCACTTTTGGAGACTCTCACAGTCACACCTGTGCCGTCACCATATTACTGGAACCCAGTGTCTAGTTTTTCAAACCAGGTTTGAGCTGTCAACTCAACAGCATTGCTGTTGGGGAATATACTTCAGGACAAGGGTTGTATCTCATTCAGCTCTCTGTTTCCAGAGCATGACACAGTACCAGGTTCAGAACAGGCAGCCTATCAGTGCTGATTGTGATAAGGAGAGAATCTTATATACTCAAGTGCTTTTAGGGAGTGGAAGAAGGCAGAGTCACATAAAATTTCAAGCTTTAGAGATTGGCTGCTGAAAATTAGATGTCACTTTTGTTACAGAAACTTCAAGCAGAAGTTTTAAAGAAAAAAAAGAATGTTATTTTAATTATTGTGAGAAACATGTGCATGGAGTTCTACATTTGAGAGAGAGATAGATGGGAACATAAAATAAAACCAGACATGGAAATGAAAGCTAAATTATCGGGGATTCAGAGGTATTAGTAAAAGGCAGAGAAGTAGAATATAATCCCAAGATTAAGGAACTGAGCAAAGCCCTAAGGTCAGACTGTGAAATCTCATCAGTGGAAAAGTCAGTCAAAGGATATAAAGTTTTAGTGGCAGATGGAATGAGGGGGGGAGTTCTTCAAGCTGAGGTGACCAAAAATGATCTCAGTGTGAGCAGAGTGGTCTGAGCAAGGCAAAGAGTTGAGCTGGCTCATAACGGTTTTAGGAAAGTGGTAAGTACAAGGTGCCAAAGACTAGGAATGATCCAGTGGTAATACCCTTTGCAGTCACATATAGAACATATTCCCATAAATGTTATAAGGAGATTCAATCTTGAAGGGAGGCTTGTGGAATTAACTTTAGTTAATAATGTCAGTCAGCCTCCCCAGAACTTTGCAGGTGTATTCTCCTACCCCTTCTCAGAGAGTATGTTAATAACAGCTTTGACAGAAGGCAAGTTAGCATAGTTCCTATTTTGCAAACCAGAAAAGTGACTTCCAGTGACTTCAGGAACTTTTTATCAAGGGACACGTCACTCTGACTTCTCAACTGTGTCCTACTCATTCTGTCATCATGTTGGGGAGGATGTGGTCATTTAGTAGGCCTTCTCTTCCCCCCTTGTAAGTTCTGATTTGGAGACCTTCTACCCTTGGCCTGAAGAGTTCTATACAAATGTGATTGTCTTTACTACTTTCCTCATTAGTGCCCCTGCCACTGCTAACTGGCAGGAAATGAGCCCCCTAATCTAAGATGTTCCCACATGGCAGGGGTTACTGATTAAAGGACAAGTGCTAGCAGACACAAGCAATCTTTGAGAATAGGTATAGCTAATAATAGGCAGAAGGGAAAGATATGGCAGAATGAACAGTGAGGAAAAAAACCAAGGATGAGTAAATGAATGGAGCATGTGACAGAACAGTGAGCACACTGTATTATCCTTCCCAGGAGTAGAAGGTAAGGAGGATGGGCTACACCTTGTGGCTAGACTTGAGGGAGAGGCTCTGAAGGACAGAGGAAGTGCTGGTATTTTATTTGGCATATAACAATGATCCTGTCCACTGTTAATCCTAACTAGTTGAGCTCGTTATAAACTGAGTCTTTGTTCTGCAAATTCCACTCTGTTTGGTCACAGAAGTCATGAGCAAGTACAAACAGCTAAGGCAAAGGTGGCAAGTTTGACCCAGACGGTGCAGTACAAGCGAGGCTGGCAAGGCTTTTGGTGCTTTTGAGGCAGAGAGGGTTAGGCTTGGGTGAAGGGTTGGTTTTATACATTGCCTTTGTGATATTAGCTGGTTAATAATGCATGAGTCTGAACAATGTTTGGCAGAGAGAGCTCTTGGAGCAAACTGTTACAGCAAAACCAAGTTTAATAAAACAAAGACCCACATCTCAGAGAAATAGCGGTCCCATATCAGTAGTAATCCTCACCCTGAACAGGCTAACTGCTCCAGAATGTTGGTATCATAAGGGTAAGAGAAAAACAAAAATGAAAACAAAAACAAACAACAAAACACAACAGCCAGTCACAGCCCCAGGCAAAGTGAAGTGAGTTTGTCAGCCACTTCAGTATCTCTGGTCCTCAGCACACTCATCTTCACACTCTCAGGGTTTTTGTGAAGATCAAATGAGGTAATTTGCAGTACTGTTCTGTTTGGGCTGCTGTAAAATGCTTGGTTTTCCTCCAGTAATTTTGACCAAGGCATGGAACAATACTTACATTGAACTTTGGATCTATGAATTAAAAAATTTAAATTAAATTCAATTAAGGGGACTTCCAGGTAAGATGGCGACAGCATAGGTGGAATTGTGAGATTCTCCGAATGTGAGTTCCCCAAAAAGACTCTTGCTTTCCTTCCCCCACCCTCCTGCCCACTGCCAGCCGCATTGGTCCGAGGCCCAGGACTCTCAGTCCCATGCAGGACTGGCTATTGTGCCCCTGGCTGCTCCCTCACGTGTGGGAAGTCTCAGGTCTTAGCTCCCTCCCTGGCTACATCTTGTTACCCAGACCAAGCCTCCGGTCACCCTGGGAGGCTCTGGGTACCCACCCCTCAGAGAAACTGATTCCATTTCTGACTGAAATACGCTGTGAGCAATCCAGGGCCACTTTTGCCACTCACCACCTGCCCTTTGGAGTTTTGGAGCTCTGGAACTCCGGAGCTCTGGGTAAAGGAAGTGCATATCATTAGGAGGTGCTGATCAGAGGCTCTCAGCTCCAGAGGAGGGAACTCACTATCCCCTCCTCCAACCCAGCCTGCTGGTAGTGCCCCAGATAGAGCGCCTAGCTGTGCAGCTGATCCCTGGTGCCTCCCATGCCACCACAGTCCATCATAGTGGTTTGCCCAGGGACCCAAACGAGCAGAGAAAAAGGATCCGCAAAAGTGACACTACCACTGCAGCCATTCTCCAGGCAGAGACTTGCATTGCCCCGCCCACCTACCAGCAGCCTCCACCTCAGTTCCCAAGGTAATGTCGCTAAACATAAGACAAAGCCACTCCCCTGCACTGAAACAGACAAAGGGAACTAAGCAGGAGATGTCCCAGGCTGCAGCCCAAAGAAGAAACCCAAGCTGCAGTAAATGTAGCTGTCTGCGATGAAAATAAGGGAAGAGGCCAAAGAGCAGAGATGAACAGAATTTAGACACTCAGGAAATATCCCAGAGCTAGTCTGATTTCTTACTTTGACTTTTGATTTTATCACTTTGACTGTTTGTTTTGCTCACTTCTATTTGCTTATTGACTTACACTATCTGTGTTAGGCAAAACGCATCAAAAGACATGATTTTTTTGGTCTGCCTTTGTATAGCTACAGGTATTCCTTAGGGAATTTTTCTTGCCTGTTTTTATTCACTTCTCTCCGGCCTTGTGTCTCTTTTTCACCTCTTAGTTGGTATGTATGTCTGTCCTCCCTCTCATTCTTCTCTCTTT